>PVJS01004767.1:0-67362 GCA_004027185.1 Glis glis
GATTGGTTTTGAAGTTATTGTGAATGGGATTGTTTTCTGGATTTCTTTCTCAGTGGATTCATGGTTGGCATATATGAAAGCTACTGACTTTTTTAGGTTTATCTTGTATCCTGCTACTTTGCTGAACTTGTTAATTAGCTCTAGTAGACTTTTGGTTGAGTTCTTTGGGTCTTCTAGATATAGAATCATATCATCTGCACTTAGTGACCTTTAACAGGTAACCTGATCTTTTTGTGCTGCACCTTCTTCTCTTTTGTCCATAACATAACTCTTAGACCCAGATCTTTCCTCTTTGTGAAGCTTTCTCTGATCTCTTATCTTTCCCTACCCACCCCTCATCTTCCCATTTACCATCTAGTTGTCTAGAAGAACACTTTCTGACTCCTAAACTCCCTTAATATTTGAGTTATGTGTATTTTCACATTTAACCTTATAGAATTTTTATATCTAATTATAGTGCTTTCAGTATAGATTGGTGGCAGTCAACATGCTTTGTTTTTGTTTTTACTTTGTTTCTTGTTTTAGTGACAATGAAATGAAATGAAAAAAATTTCACAAGGTGAAAAGTTATTTAAAATTCCAGGCCTTTTAAATATACAGTTATATCACATGCCATTTAAATATTGGCACCAGTGGTGACAGTACCAGGTAAAAATGATTAACAAATAGATAATTTCCTATATAGTAGTAAATATAAAAAATTTTGTTGTTTTAAAGTCTTTTAGCACAATATGCGTTGGTAGAATAGGTTGTAGATTTTCTCTCTAAAGCTTTTATTTTATGGCTTATTTGAAAATGGAAAGTATGTTAAATTTGCTTCGAAAGATGAACATCAAGATTAGATTTCCCAGCAGAGGCTTGCATGCAACTTGAGATGTTAAGGCAGCCCTATCTAAAATCACAGCTTCTTTTTAATGTGTTATTGCTTTTAGACTACCTAGAATAAGTGAGTTTTAGTATAATAAAACAATCATGTTATCTGGAAACCTCAGTTACCAATTGAATTTTGAGGTACATTTGTTCAAAATAGACCTAATATGGCCCAGAGTGGTGGCGCACGCTTGTAATCCCAGTACTTGGGAGGCGGAGACCGGAGGATCCAGGTTCATGGCCAGCCTCAGCTATTTAGTGAGGCCCTCCGCAACTTTGTGAGACCCGGTTTCAAAATAAAGGATAAAAAATAGGTCCGGGGGTATAGCTCGGAGGTAAAACGCCCCTGGGTTCAATCCCCGGTACCGCAAAAAAAAATAGACCTAATAATATTTTATTGCAAGCTGACATCAGAAATGTACTGATTTAAAAATAATTTCAGATTATGGTGTGGGACAAGTCTATTCCTTTATCTAGAATCATAATTACTAGCATTTCTTATAACTGCTTAATCCTCAGTTATTGAGGATTCAAATACACATACACACACACACACACACACACACACACACACACACACTACTGAATTTGGATTTGGTAGACAGGAAAGTTGTTCAGTCCTAGAAGTTAAAACAAAAACATGTCAGACTTTTTGGTAATTTTTCAAATCTTTACTGTATAAAGTAGTTTTAAAATATTCTTTTGGAAAATGAAATAGTCCTGCTAACAAAAAACATATTCTGACTTCCTTATCAACTGATTATTATCTTCAACACTGATTTACAAAAAGCTGCTAATGTTTCATAAAAGGTACTGCTGCTGAGCATAAGGAAATAAGGAAAAGCATACTTTGCATTCTCAGAGAGGAGATACTTTCTTGGCACTGTGAGGGAGAATTTTCTGGGATACATGAAGATGCCTCCTCGAATTGAAATACTTCTTTGTTCTATTAACTTTGTTTTTATCTGTTATAGTGAGAGAATACTGTTAGAGCTTTGTAAACAGTTCTACCAAATAATGACCAAGACTATTTGATTAGCATTTAGTTTGATTTAGAAACTTCTTATTCGCTATCTTTTTAAGTAAATTTCTCCAAAAGTTGAATATGGTTTTGAACAAGTTTGATTTACCTCAAATTTGATGCTAACATAAAACCAAATGGGAATAATTTCTTCATAAATGCCCGTCAGAATTGTTCTTGTCAAGGTCACTGGTGGCCACCATACTGCTTGATCACATCATCTTCCCTGACCTTTCTTGTGCATTAGACACCTCAGTCTCTTCTTTCTTCCCTTGGCTTCTTGGCTCTCTTTACTGGAAATACAACTATTCTATATTTTTAAGTTTCTCCTTTTCCAAATTCTAAAAGTTAGTGTGCCCCAGGGCTCAGTACTTGAACTTGTTCTTTGCCTCTACCAGTTCCCTGGATGAACTGGTAACGTTCTTTCCATAGCTGTAAAATCTGTTTTGATATCTAATAAGTATTTCAAACATAAATGTCAAAAACCAAATTATTTCTACCCTCACCCCAGTTCCTAACATTAAAAATTAATCTAGGTAGCCGGGCGTGGTGGCACATGCTCTTAATCCCAGTACTTGGGAGGCTGAGACAGGAGGATCCCAGGTTCGTGGCCAGCCTCAGCTACTTAGTGAGGCCCTCTGCAGCTCAGTGAGACCCTGTTTCAAAAATAAAGAATAAAAAATAGGGCTGGGGGTGTAGCTCAGAGGTAGAATGCCCCTGGGTTCAATCCCCAGTACTGCAAAAAAAATTAATCTATCATCAAATCTTATTAAGTTCTACTTTTGAAATATATCCAGAATAGAACTATTTCTTTACCACTTTCAAAGCTACCATCCTTTTGCAAACCACTGTTCTTGCTCCTAAGTTACTGCATTGCAAAAAAACTTCCAATAAGTTTATTTAAGGAATTTTATCCAACTCTTTACTGTGGTTTTCTTTGAAATTTTTCTTGAAGCAAGTATTACATGCTTGTACTTTTTCCTCTCTCCAGTCTATTCACCATATAGATATTTAAGAGGTAAAAGGCAGAATATAAATCATTTAAGAGATACCCAGCAAAGATTCAATTAAGAGAGAGTTTTCATGAAAAAGGTAGCATTTTAAATGGGCCTTAATATATGAGGCCATTTTTGGAAGGTAAATTCTATTTCGTTACTCAGTGATTATTAAACAGTGACTGTATACTAGTTACTGTCCCAGGCTATGAGGTTATCCACATCTTATCTCATACTTACCATCATAATCTCTAATTGATTACTACTTATAAACAGACATTTCCAAGAAGTTCTGAGTTTTAGTGCTTTTTTTTCTTTTTGTGATTTACATTAAGCCACAGCACCTATAAAACTACCTAGCAGTGAACTCAATTTTAGAATAAGCCTCGGTAATAAACATTAAGAGATATTACTGTGGCCAGCTTTTATGAAAGCTATTATCATCTAATTTTAATAAAAAATATTAAGGTCCTAAAACTCCTTTTTGCTTTTCACAATGGTTTCACAAACCCATTTGAAAATAGAATGTTAATACATACGAAGCAGCAGCAGGTTAATTCTTGGACCCTGTTTGTTGTATTTGTTAGATCATTTTAGAGCTCTGTTAATTACAACTTGTAAATCCTAATCAGGCTATATTAAGAGGCTAAATAGAAGGTTGTAATCTACCCTTCCCCTATTACCATACTGTAAGAGACTAAAATAAATACATCTATGTTGCACTCAGATTGAAAATAAATACTTAAGAGTCATGTAATTGAGAAATACATTTTTAAGTAGGAAGCATTAAGATTGTAGTTTTTAAAAACACCAAAGTTGAGGGTTGTTTTGTTTTCTTCTGTAGATTTTTCTTTTTAAATCATATGAGTGCTCAGATGCTTCTTTCATTCTAGAGTATTATAGCATGAATACTTTAAACCATGCTTAGCTTTATAAAGTCTTGAAGCATCTCTTGTCCTACTTATATTACAGATTATAAGACATGTATGTTGGTAAATCCATATAGAAAAAGAAAAATGTTTCCCTTTTTGTAAATATACTGTTATTGGTATTGATGTATTCTACTTATATATCATAGTGAGGTTCAAAGTCATACAAACATACATGCACACAGAACATGGTGTGTTTCCCTCCAGATTTCCCCACCACCACTCCCTATACATGTTAGTGAGGTTGGTTTTCATACCTTCATATATGGACATAGCATTATTTGAACTGTTTCCTTCATCAAACGTCTGTTTTTTTCCTCTCCACCTCCCTCCCCCAGTCCCTTTCCACTGTACTACTGGTCTTTCCTCATTTATCTTAGGTTCCTTTTGTTTCCTATTTTCTCTCTAGCTTCTCTCATATGTAGATATGAGAGAAAACATGCAACCCTTGACTTTCTGAGACTGACTGATCTCAAAACACAATATGCTCTAGTTCCATCCATTTTCCTGAAAATTACATAATTTTGTTTGTTATGGCTAAGTAAAATTCCATTGTTTGTATATACCACATTTTTGTGATCTGTTCATCTGTTGACGGATGCCTAGGTTGGTTCCATAATTTGGCTATTGTGAATTGTGCTGCTATAAACATGGTTATGCATGTATCACTGTAAGATGCTGACTTTAATTCTTTTGGAAAGATATCAAGGAGTGGTATAGCTGGGTCATGTGGCAGTTCTATCTGTAATCTTTTCATAAACCCCCAATACCACCACCATATCTTATTTGAAAATACTACTATACGGTGGAAAATTAGTTAGTATATATGAAAATTCTTTGAAATTGCTTTAAAATGCAAATCATTTCAATAATAACCTAATTAATCTTCGGCCTAGGCTAACCCCAAGCAAAAAAGTAATTCTCTAAGCATTTAAAAGTTGTATAAGTATTATCCCAGACATACTGCTTGTCTTTGTAAATAAAGTTTTACTGGAACACAGTCCCACCTGTTTTTATGTACATCTATGTCCGATTTTGTGATACAAAGGCAGAGTTGAATAATTTTGACAGAAACTTGAATGGCCCAAAAGCTGAAAGTATTTATTATCTGACCTTTTGAGTAATAGTTTGAGGATCCCTAATTTAAGCCATGCTGCTATCTAATGGCTTATTACAATCAAAAGGCAGTTATTTATTATAAACCTAAACCAAAATGCAAAAGATGATTTTCCCCTGCAAAGTTTTCCTGTCATGCAATAAAGAAAGCTCTTCTTTCATCCATTCATTTCTTGCTAATCTTGTCCTTGTTCAGCTTTTACAAGAACCAGTGAAACTTTATTCTAATTTTCTATAAATTTGAAAATCACTGCATACTAAAATTATAGCATTATATCTCCTCCCATCCCAAAATAGAGTTTTTCTCTGTAATAGTGAATGTTGGCCTTTCTTTTCTCTATAATTAATTCTAATCTATAATATCAGGCATATAAACACCCTTTCCCTTTTCTTTCAAATGACTATATATTTAAGTTATATATATATAGATGTGTGTGTGTTTGTGAGTGTGTGCTTCATTAGTAATTAGTAAGCATAGTATTCATTACTAGAAGCAACTGTAGCTGAAAAACACAGGAAATGATAGAATAACTCTCAGAAGTTCACCTTAGCTGAGGCAGAAATACATGCTACTTATACTTATTTGAAATTCAGAATGTTAGAGTCAGAATGTTTTATAGACTTGTAATAGAGTAGTGGTTCTCAAACTTAAGCATGCACTAGACTTACCTGGATGGCTTGTTAAAATACAGAATGCTGAGTCAACCCTTGGTTTCTGATCAGTAAGTCTGAGGTGGACCTGAGAATTTGCATTTTTAAGAAGTTCCCAGTTGGTGCTACTCTTAAGAAGTCCACATGCTGAGAACAATTGTAATAGAGGAAAAGATGGCTGACCACTCAGGCATTATCTCAGAGTTATCAGGATGATGTATGCTCTTCAAACTTTTTAGTATGCCCAGGAGAGATCAGACATCATGACCCATACTGTTTAAACCAAAAAAAAAAAAAATAGATAAGTCAGAATCTTAATTTATTATAGCTTCCAAGAGAACCAGAGAATTGCGGAGATGGGTCATGGCTTCTTACACCCTACACTTTGATGGAGAACCTAACATGTTCTTGTTCCTTGAGTTTTCTTTAAAATTAAACTGATAAGGAAGTATCTCTTAGTTCTTATTATTGTTATTTCTGTTGCTTGGTTTTTATTTTATTTGAGTTCTGGGTTGTTTCTCTAAGGTGACTCAAATATGCTAAGCTACGCATTTATAAATGATACTAGATGATAATGGTTGTTCTCACAGAGATAGCTAATTATGTTTCCCTTTCATCAGCCATTGTAATTATACCTTTCAGGTACATGTTATTATAGTTAGTCCCATATGTAAATTATAAAAGGAATTTAAAGACTTTGCACCCCTAGTCAAACTACCTCACATTAGAGATGAGGAAATTGAGGCAACCCAATTACTTGTCATATAATGCTACTTAGCTCAAAGACTTAGGTTAGCCCCTCCCTCCCCAAGCCTTGAAGGCTTTAACTGTTGAGCTCAGTAACCATGGATAGAAGAGGGGACCAAGTCAATGTTACCTGCCTGCCCATTTGAAAGGCTACATGGAGTTTTCTAAAGGATGTGCTTTTAAAGCATAGCTCGAAATCACCTTCACTTACTAGCAGTATATCTTGGCTATTTTAAATAGCTTCAGATCTATAAAATGAGGGATAATAATACCTGTCGTCTTCAGGGCTGTTTATTTCTCTCTTCCTTCCTTTCCTTCCTTGCCATCTGTGCCCCTGGAGAATCCTTAAAGTCAGTTTCTGGTGTTAATAAGTTCCTAAAAAGTAACCAGAGTTCCTGCCTTGACTTCTTCACTTCTCATTCTTTCACTCCTTAGACCCCAGGCCATTTGAGTTCTGTTTCAAAATTTTCATAATGAAGTGTTAAGACTACTATGTGGAGAATCGACTGGGGACCAGTAAGGACACTGTGCCATTGTATTAAGAATATTACAGTTTTAGGCCTGTGGGTAGATCACACCTGAGTTCAATCCTTAGTGCCACAAAAAAAAAATAGGGTTTTATATTTTGTGACCAACTGTAAGCTGTAATTTTATAAAAACTTGGTCCTGTAGTTGATGATTTGATGAACTGATCTGTGGCATGTGATCTGTTACAGAGAAAGTCCTTCTGCTAGCATGGACACATGTGCATTTCTGTCATCATTTGTATGCTCCAATAGAAGTCTACTAATTGATGGCCGGGTAGAACTCAAAAGAGGCCTGCAGAGGCAGGAGCGGCATCTTTTCCTGTTCAATGATCTGTTTGTTGTGGCCAAAATCAAGTAAGTATATACTGCACACTGTCTCCTAGTTATCATTATAAAATTGCATTTTTCTAACAAAAATACTCTTTCTACTCAACGCTTACAGTAAAAATGTCTGACCCCTAATAATACAGCTAATATCTGAAGTAAGTTTTAATTTTGAAAAAAAGAAGTTTCAATTGTTTATTCATTCAACAAGTGTTCATTTAGGTCTGGTTTGTGCTATACTCTGAATAAATGTAGGAGATACAATAAAGAATGTGATGGGTATGGTCCCTCCTCTTCTGGAGTTTACCTTCTAATGTGGAGCTTATGTTTTTATTTGTGTGGGGGGAGGATTACAGATTGTGATTAGTACTATGCAGAAAATAGATCACTAAGCCAGGCATGGTGCCGCATGCTTGTAATCCCAGTACTTGGGAGGCTGAGACAGGAAGATCCAGGTTCGCGGTCAGCCTCAGCTACTTAGTGAGGCCCTCCACAACTTAGTGAGACCCTGTTTCAAAATAAAGAGTAAAAATAGGGCTGAGGATGTAGTTCAGAGGTAGAATGCCCCTGGGTTCAATCTCCAGTACTGCAAATAAAAGAAAAAGAAAATAGGTCACTAGGTGAAGTAAAAGTATACTGGGGGAAAAAATCACTGAAGGATGATTCAGATACTGGCAGGGTGAGCTATATAACAAATTACCCCCAAACATAACAGTTTAAAACTGTACACATCTTATGTATCTTCTCGGAGTAAGGAATTGGGAGTGTTTAGCTGGGTGGTTCTGCTCAAAGGCCTCATGAGATTGCAGTCATCTCAAGGCTCCCCTGGAGAATCTACTTCCAGATTCATGCCGAGGGTACGGGCAGCCTTGTTTCCTCACTGGCTATTGGCCAGAGGCCTTAGCTCTTCCTCATATGAGCCCCTCTCTAATGCTTCTCACACATGGTAGGTTGCTTCCTTCAAAGTGAAAGATCTTTTGGAAGTAATATACCATCATTTCTGATGTATGGTATTGGCCACACAGACCAATCTCAGTACAGTACAGAAGGGAACCACAAATAATATAAGCAGTGTGTGGATTTTATTCTACAAGGATTTGTGTGCATTGGGGGGGTACTGGGGATTGAACCCATAGGGATTCTACATCTGAGCTACACCTCTAGCCCCTTTTTTAAAAAAAAAAAAACAAAACAGGGTCTCAGTAAATTGCTGAGGGCCTCACTAAGGTTGGCCTCAAACCTGGAATCGTCCTATTTCAGCCTCCCAAGTACTGGGATTATAGAAGTGTGCCACCATGACCAGCCCTCTGCAGAGTTTTTGTTTTGTTACTAGGGATTGAACCCAGGGGCATTATACCTCTGAGCTGCATCCCCAGCCCTTTTTATTTTTTGTTTGGAAACAGGGTCTCTCTAGGTTGCTTAGAGTCTCAGAAATGTATCAAGACCCTCTGCAGGGTTTTAACTGGGCAGTGATTCATTTTTTTCAAATATTTGTTCATGCTAGATAATGGGTTGGAGAGTAGGCAAGAATAGAAGCAGGGAGACTAGACAGGGGGTTATTGTAGTGGTCCTGGTCCTGATGAGAGATAATGAAGGCTTTATCTGAGAAATGACAGTTAAGGATACAGATATATTTAGAGTATACTTTAAAGATACCCAAGAGGAGTTTTTTCTCTCAATGCTAAATGACAGTGGAGTTGATACCCAGCGTAAAAGATGGTACTACCAACTACCTGCTCCATTCCCTATTCTTTTTATTTGCAAAATATCATGAAAGATAAGAGTATTGTAACAAATCCATTCTCAACAAAGAGAATTTTGTCATTAGGGAATAGTACACTTTTTTTTTTACTGCCCACACTCACACCTAAGTTTTTGCCATGTCATAAATAAGGCAGGGGCAAGGCTAAGTACTAATTTGACAAAACATTAACTTAATCTGAGTGGTATTAATAACATTAAAAATAACATTTATTAGGATCTTATTGTATGTTGGGTATCTGTTTCGAGGTCAGTATTATTTTCCTCATTTTATAAAAGAAATAGCCGGGTGTGGTGGCACACACTTGTAATCCCAGTACTTTGGGAGGCGGAGACCGGAGGATCCAGGTTCACGGCCAGCCTCAGCTCTCTCTCTCTCTCTCTCTCTCTCCCCCCTGTCTCTCTCTCTCTCTCTCTCTCTCTCTCTCTCTCTCTCTCTCTCTCTCCTTAGTGAGGCCCTCTGCAACTTCGTGAGACCCGGTTTCAAAAAAAAGTATAAAAAATAGGGCCAGGGGTGTAGCGCGAAGATAGAACACCCCTGCGTTCAATCCCTGGTACCGCAAAAAAAAAGAAAAGAAAAGAAATAGATACTCAGAGAAGTTAAGTGACTTCCCCAAGATTACAGTTAGTGATTAGTTGAGCCCACATTTGAACACAGGTGTATTTTATTTCAAGTCCATTCTTTATGCCAATATGTAGTCTGCTGCCTCTATTAATTCTTTCCTTGTGAATTTTATAGAAGTTTCCTCAACCATGTAGGGTTTTTTTGATCACTTAGTCTTTCCTTTGTGATGAGTAAAAGGCTCTAACTAAATATTTGTCTAGCAAAAAATAGTATAGAAGGCTTAGTGAATTGTTCAAATACTTATTAAAGGCAAAAAATGAAAGGCAAAGATAAAGATAAGAAAACTTTCTGAATGTGTTTTGAATAGAAATAATGACTACCATGTAGCTTTGGAATTTACACTATATTAAGGGGGATACAGAGAAAGAAGAGTCTCTCCATCTAAGCCTTTGCAGTAGGTGCACTTCAAACTCTAAGTCAGGAGGCTGTTAATAGAGGAACAAATCATTATCTTTATAATGTAGATTAGTTGTCATTCCTTTAATTAAAAATTATTGGATGGGTAATCGCAAAGATCTAATTTAATTTTTCTAACAATCCTCCAGGGTAAGAATTGTTTTAAACATCAAATACTGAAGCTCAAGGAGTTTTGTCATAAACAGAATTGGCAAAGCTGGGTTTGAATGTAGGCCTTAATTCCACCTGCTAGCGTCTTTTGCTTGACCACATTGTACTCATTAGGTGCCTAGCCTGTGTTCAGCCCGGAGGCAGATAAACAGACAACAAAAACTTATTATAATAACCAAATTCCTGAACTTTATGGCCTTACAAACTATTTACTTGTAACATACATTCAGTTGTTAAGAAGGAATGCATTTTTCTTTACCTTTTTTGGATTTCTTTCCCTTAGCAATTATGATAATATTCAGAGTAGAGGACCTTTGTTTTCTTATCTGAAGTTATTTATTGCTCTATTTCAAGCTTCTTAATGATTTTTATGTAACCTAGGTTCTTGATATTCACTAGAATATCAGTAAGTTATTTTTCCAATATAATTATGGTTTTTCATTTTAAAAAAACAGTATCTGTTTTTCAAACATTAAAGTATTTAGAAAGAAGTTAGTATTCTGTTTCTAGCCATATAACAACCATGAAGAATGACTCTACTCACCTCATACCCACTTAAGATATCACTTTTTCATATTTTTTGGCGAAGAAAATTATAAACAATGAGTTCTGGTTAGGTAAAAAAAGATGTTGAACAAAGTTCTGATTATTAACTCATTATCACTAGAATTACCATTATATAGTTGTGGAATACATTGTGATCTCCACCCCAAAACGTAACTATGATACATCTCCATCTTAGAATGGGAGGAAAATCTCCCTAGAATCCTGTGCATTTCAGCAATCCACTGGGATTCCTTCCACTATTAGAAAGATGGGAGGGTAGAAAAGCAAGATATACCTATCATCTTAATAAGTTGGTAGTAATAGACTACATTTAGAAATAAGGAATTGATTTGGGAGTTGTTTTGTTTATTTAGCCAGTTAACATTAGATTTATACTTAATTTCTATTGGTGTAGTATTTTTGGAGATAATAATAGTAATACTATTGGAGCCAGTTCAAGTCATATTCATATTCTTTAATTTCTACAATCTTATATTATTATAGATTGAGAGTGAAAAATTAGAATAAGTACACTATTACCCCAGGATCATCTATTTTAATTTAAAGCTTTATTTAAATATGTGTTTTAAGTATTTTTAAGAGCCGGGCATGGTGGCGCACACTTGTAATCCCAGTACTTGGGAGGCTGAGACTGGAGGATCCAGATTCACGGCCAGCCTCAGCTACTTAGTGAGGCCCTGTTTCAAAATAAAGATAAAAAATAGGGCTGGGGTGTAGCCCGGAGGTAGAATGCCCCTGGGTTCAATCCTTGGTACCGCCAAAAAAAAAAAATATTTTCAAGCTAGTCGATGACTAGCTTTATGTACATAAATGTTCATTTGATTTTTCTCCCACTCCCATAATAAGCACATGGCCCTATCAGAAAGGGCTTGTATCTCTGGAGAGACAAAAACAAAAGATAGAAAAGCTAAAGGGAACTTCATGGAAAGATACTTCTGTCTAGGTGCTTTATAGGAATGGCAATTTCCGGGGCTTTTTATAGATGTGTCATGGTTAAGAGCATAAACAACCTCAGAAGTCTACCCTACCTCAGTTCAGAGTGTAACTCTGTTAAGCTGTTTGACTTTTGGCAAGTTAATTTCTCTATAACTTCATTTCCTTATGTATAAAATGTTTAAGGATTGAACTAAAAAAATACATGTAAAGTGTTTACAGCAATGGCACATGATAAATTCTCAATAAATATTAGCTGTTATTTTTGATATAGGAGAATGGAAGTCACCGTTACACTTTCAAACAGTTCCTTGTTTTTGGCATCAGGGGAAAGAAAGGATCCTTGGAATGGCTTTTTTTGTTCTAGGTCAGTAGATAGGGAGTTCCCACATGATATCTGAATGAAGTACCTAATACATACAGAGACCCGAGTTAGAAAACAAGTATGGAAAGATACCCCTCCTTCCAAAAGATTTGTAGATTTAGTTCTATATGACCTACAGAGTTGCCACCAAAAAATAAGGTTTGGGGTTTAAACGTTTTTTGTTTTTGCAGTATTGGAGATCGAACACAAGGGCGCTCTACCACTAAGCTACATCCCACCCCTTTTTATTTTTTATTTCGAGACAGAGTCTCACTGAGTTACCCAGCTGTCCTCAAATTTGCAATCCTCCTGCCTCAGCCTCCTGAGTCTCTGGGGTTACAGGATGTGCCACCACACTCAAGAAATAAGACTTTGTCTGTAATCAAGTCTATTTCATAAAAATTAAAGATTCATAGCAATATGGTGAAGAATATTGAAATACATAAAGAAACCATAGTTCCACAAGGCACTTTTCTTTAAAAGTCATTGCACACTATGGGAAGCATAGATGAGGCTTTGAATCTAGATTAACTTTGATATTCCCTACAAAATCCTTTTTCATTTTATAAATTCCACTGAAGAGTTTTAGCTTTAAATATTCCATGCATTAGAGGAGTTTTGAGGCTACTTTCCTATGAGGTATCTTTTATTTCAGTTTAGCTTTCAGTATTTACACAAATGGTTCTGAATGTTAGGAAGTCCCAAGTTTCCCTGCACATTTTCTTTATCCTTCTCAACGCCTTCTATCTATTTAAGCCTCAGTTCCATCATGAGCCTTAAATTTGTCAATTAAGTCAAAAGATATGGTAGCTTACATATCAGGGGCCTAAGGAAGATTAGGTAGAAATTTCAAAAGCAATTTTACTGATAACTTAAGTAAGTCTCCTTCTTAGGTTCCCAGAGATGAATGTTCATTGTATCAACCCTACACTTTATGCTTTTTCTGGTTTAGTTTCAGTTCTGTTTTTAGGCTACACTTTTTCAGGTTTTGCCAGAAAATGGTTAAAATCATAAGAAAGGAAATTTAGAATTGCCCCCGTTTGCAAAGGCTGGAAAATCCTGCAGCCATACAGCTGAAAGCACATTATAAATCCCTCGAATTCCAGAGGTCGCTTTTACATCTTAATAAATCATTCTTATGTTCAGCTACTCAAATCTTTTTGAAAGTAAGCAGGTTATAAATGATAAAATTGTTTTTTGTAACAGCAACAAATTTAAATTAGGTTTCTGATCCAAATGCAGTACTTAACATATAGGAAAAGAAAGTAGCTATTTTAAGAATAAAAGATTTTAGCCAGGCGTGGTGGCGCACGCTTGTAATCCCAGTACTTAGGGAGGCGGAGACCGGAGGATCCGGGTTCGCGGCCAGCCTCAGCTCTCTCTCTCTCTCTCTCTCTGTACTTAGTGAGGCCCTCTGCAACTTCGTGAGACCCGGTTTCAAAATAAAGTATAAAAAAAATAGGGCCGGGGGTGTAGCGCGGAGGTAGAACGCCTCTGGGTTCAATCCCCGGTGCCACAAAAAAATAAATAAATAAAATAAAAAATAAGAGATTTTAAAATAAAGCTATCATAAATGCAGGCATGAGGACAAAATGTTTTACCAAATATTTCAAAGGCTTTCTTGGGTCTAGGTAGCCAACCATGTTGCAATTTACTGTACTAGGTACTGAAGATAAAAACAATAAGACATTCTTTGCCCATGATTAGTAGAAACTGTCCTTTTATAACAAGTACAGAAGCTCCTGGGAAATTTAAGAAATAAAATAACAAGAGGCCCTGTTTGACTTTTATCTTTCTAGATATAACAATAACTTTAAGATAAAAAATAAAATTAAATTAACTGATATGTGGACAGCAAGCTGTGTAGATGAAGTGGGAGAAGGTAACACCAATGCCATGAAATCCTTTGTCTTGGGCTGGCCAACAGTGAACTTTGTGGTCACTTTCAGGTAAGAACACACCTTGTCCTGTATTTGCCTGTCTTAGCTTTGTAATAATGTGTAGGACGAAGAGAAACAATTTAATCAAATTTTATTGCCCTAATTTTTAAAGCAAAATGGTATATTCTGATTATGTGTTAAGTAAATACCTTTTGATACACACAACCAACAAAAATACTTATGTACCTCACTTTATGTTTCATGTAAAGCCTTTTGATTAAATATGTAAAAATTAGTGGTAAATACTGGAAACTTGTGTAGTCATTTACCGTGGTTTCACCGCTGATTTTTAAAGGGATTCTACTGAAACAACTGGAAGAAAGGGAACTTCAAGGAATAAAGAAGTGGAATAGAGTAGTCAGAGCTCCAAGAACTTCCCTTCTCCAATATCCCCTTTCCCTAATGTCTAGGTATTTAACATATTGAGCTTTTGAACCCCATCAGTCTTTCCAAACCACTAAAATAGTCCTTCAGTGAAGTAAATTTTATAAAATAATCAAATCAAGTTCAAATAACTGGTTTATGCTCCTAGATTATCTAAAGAAATAGTTTTTATTATACAAATAAAATTAATGTCATGAAATACTGAGTTTCCTAAATTGTGCATTTGATTTTGATTTGGTATCTATTAAGATGTGACAATCAAAAGCAAATTTATGATATTAAATAGTGAAAATGAGTTTCCCAAGACTCGTTCCTAGGCTGGGATGGGGGAGGAGAATGTGTGAATATACAGTATTTTTCCTCTTATTCTGATCATGGTTGGCTGGCACTTTACAGTTCAGGGTGAGCACACTGAAAACCACACCTGTGATGTTGAGCAACTATGCCCCAATATTCTATGCTTCATTATTCATTTTACACCTAAAAAGAGTCAGTGTTCATCATATGCACATGAGGATTTTCATTCCACTTATATTCCTACTACCACCAAATTACTTGAGCATCATCCTGAAGCCAGATAACTAAATTTTTCCAAGCTGTTATTCTTCTAATAAAGGTCAGGCCTGCAATTAAATTCTGTTATGCACTATTGGCCTACCACGAGATTTTAAGAGCTTATTTGGAAGAAGCATGTGTATCATTCTCTGCATACCTTCTTTTTCATGACAGTTCTGTAGATATTATCATTTCCTATTGTTTAATCTCCTTGGAGTTAAAGGTGAAAAGGAGCAATTTCCAGTGAGGAGTGACTACATGATACTACATGATCTAAGAATTTTCATTCAACTTCTTTTTAAAAGGGGAAAATGTGGAAACATGGTTTATATATATGACAGTGCTCTATGGTTCTTGAACCAAGTGATTAAGGTTAACATCACATGTGATGTGGATGTCATATACCCCTTAATATAAATTTAATAAGAAGAGTAATTCATCTCTGAGGTATTCCTCTACCCCCAAAAAAAACCCCTCATAACCCTAATAAAATCATAAGTACACCATCCAACAAGCATAAATTAAGCAAAATTCTATAGGATACCTAATCAGTACTCCTGAAAATTACCAAGGTTGAGAGTAGGAAGAACTAAATTGTTATAGAACAATCACTAAGGAGACATAATAGCTAAATGTAATGTGGTATCCTGGATTGGCTTATAGATCAGAAAAAGGACATTAATAGAAAAACTGGTGAAATCTGAATAAAGGCAATAGTTTAGTTAATAGTGAGTATAAATATTTCTTAGTTTTGACAAATGGGCCATGATAACATTAGAGGAAACTGAAGCTGGGTGAGAAGTATACAGGAACTCTGTAGTATCTATGTGACTTTTCTTGAAATCTAAAATCATTCCAAAATTAAGTTTATTTTTAATAAAAGTAGTGTTGAGGAGTTCTGCCTTGGAATGGCAGAGTGACATCTTAAAGGACTAAGCACCCTAGAGATAACAACTATAAAATCTGAACAAAGTACAAACAACAGCAACTGCATAATGGTTCTGGAGAGTGGACAAAAGTTGGGAGATTTTGGAGAGGAGTTGAAACTTCAAAGAAGGCACCAACACTTGGTGAGTTTCCTGTTTTTAAGGCTTTAGTCTACAGCAGGCTGCAGTTACATTATGGTGCAGGGTAACTAAAACTAAAAAACAAACAAACTTTCTGACCTGAAGAAGCAGAGTAGAGTCTGAGTCAACACAGCTATTGAAAAGTTAGGGGGAAGAAATCTCAAACAGGAGCATGTCAGAGAAGGAAAGCTCCACATTCTGTGTATAGATACTATCCAACTCTCTGGCTGATCTCTGACACCCACATACATGGGATAGACTGAAAGCAGCTTGAAGCTAAAATTAAAATAATCGAACCTAGCTGCTGACTGCCAAAGGTGAGATAGAGCTTGTGACTTAATCTATTCAAATTAGTTGTCTGGTAAAACAAAAACATCAACACTGTTTTAAAGATAGAACAGAATGCAGTATGATGTCCAGAATACAATATAAAATTCCTTGACATATAATAGAGTCCAACTTTCAGATGACCCATATGTTGAATTACCAGGAAGAATTTTAAAGCAGCTCATATAAGTATGTATGATAGATAAAAGGAAAATCCAACTGAAGTTGATGAAAATATAGGAAATCTTGGCAGAAAATATTTGTAAAAGGCCAAATGAAAATTCTACAACTGAAAACTTCAGTATCTTAAATAAAAATCTCCTGTGTGGCCTCAATTGCAGAATGAAAATGAAAGGAGTCAGTGAATTTGAAGATACATCAATACAAATTGTCGAATGTGAAGATCAGAGAAACTAAAAAGCCTTTTTTTTTTTTCATGGAAAAGCATGTATGTCACTATCACTGTGAACTACATTATGATGTGAGACTATAATGTGCCAGTAAAAATATAAAAAAGAAATATAGAACTTTGCAATCCAGTGGGAAAAAATGGAACTTGTGGGGAGATATAAAACAAGATAACATACATATAATTGGAATTCCAGAAAGAGAAGAGAGAAGGAATGGAGCCGAAGAAATACTTGAAGAAATAATGGCTAAAAACCAGCCAAATTTGGTAAAAGAAATAAACATACATATGCTTTAAGCTCAGTGAATCCCAAACAGGATAAGTATAAAGAAAACTATACTTGTCATATTACAGACAGACTAATATAAATTGAAAATAAGAGAAAAATCTTGAAAGCAGCCAGAGAAAAACAATACATTATATATAGGGAAACAACAGTTTGAATTATTGTGGACTTCTCACTAGAAACTGGAGGTCAGAAGATGGTAGGAAAACATTTTCAAGTGTCGAATTTTTCAATCTTTCAAGGGTTAGAAGAAAAAACTTTCAAAGTGGAATGCAATATCCAGCAAAAATAAAAGATTTTTTTAAACTGTAAAAAATTATCAGCAGCAACTCACCTCTGAGGTATTCCTCTACTCCCCCCAAATTCATACTTCTCTACAAAAACATGTTAATGGAAGTTTTTTGGGCTGAAATGAAATAATATCAGAGGGAAGTTCGGATCTTTAAGAAGGAGTGAAGACCTTTGGAAATGGTATATATAGCTCAGTAAATATTGAGGAAAATCTACGTCAAGATCAGTTTCTAGGGCCAGGCGTGGTGGCGCACGCTTGTAATCCCAGTACTTTGGGAGGCGGAGACCGGAGGATCAGGGTTCGCGGCCAACCTCAGCGCACGCACGCGCTCTCTCTCTCTCTCCTTTCTCTCCTCTCTCTCTCTCTATCTATCTATCTAGTGAGGCCCTCCGCAACTTCGGGAGACCCGGTTTCAAAATAAAGCATAAAAAAATAAGGCCGGGGGTGTAGCGCGGAGGTAGAACGCCCCTGCGTTCAATCCCCGGTACCGCAAAAAAAAAAAAAAAAAAAAAAAAGATCAGTTTCTAATGCCACTAGGCTAGCAGCTCAAGAAGCATTCTCTTCTACCCAGTTATTATACTATCTATATAAAAAGCAAAAACTAAGAGCTTTGAAATCTAAGACTGACAGCTGCCACAATTTGTAAGAAATTCATAATTGGTGTAGAACTGATTGAAGAACAAACAGTGTTGCTGTGGTTTAGGTTTGTAATGTCCCCCAAGAGGCTCATGTATTAGAAGCATCTCCCCAACAAGGTTCAGAGGTGGGGCATGGTTGGAGGAGTCGGTTCCATAGGAGCATGGCATTAAGGCCTGTGTCTGCCCCCTCCTCTCTTTCTGCTTCTGGTGGCTATGATGTAAGAGCAGCTTTTCTCTGCCATGCACCCTGCCCAACCATGGACTGAAACCTCTGAAAACTGTGAGTCCCCAATAAACCTTTCCTCTTCCATGTTATGCTTGTCGGGTATTTGAGTCACAGCAACAGAAAAGCAGACTAAAACAAATGTGAACTTGCTATGCTCTACTTTGGGAAATAGGTCAGTCACATCTCAAAAAGGGCCAAAAGGAATTCCTTATGCTCTATCAGTACATGAACTCTGGTAAACAAATCTAAGTTCTATGCCTACCAGAAAAACAGATGCTATACCTGGTTTTGCAGATAACTGTATAATATATTAGGAACATTGTTTGAAATACACAAGAAGTACTTAAATTTGACAATGATCTATCTACAAGAGGAATCAGAAAAATAATATTTTATTGAAGTACCTAAGATGAGTCTTAGACTACAAATTCATATACTTGTTTATTTATAGATCAAGTTAAAACTCACCTCAAGCTCCCATTTTGACAGGCTTATAGGAAATCAAATTGTATTCTTTATTGGAACCCCTGTTTTCTTAAGGTGAAACCAAAATACGGGAGACTTCTGGGATGCCTCCAAAACAGGTGAAAGGTTTAGCTATTTGGTTACTGCTAACATCTTTTTCTCTGCCCATAGTTGTCTTTGTACATGCAGGGATGTTCTCTTTGCCATTTGTGTGGTGCAGTATTCTTTGCTGATGCAAAAAAGCCTTGGCGCCTAGGACGCAGCCTCTCTAGTTGTTCCTTAAAACCTTTTCCTCCGGGTTCTTTGTTTTCTTAGGGTATCCGAACTGACATCTTGTTCCCAGTACATGGTGAGGGATGATAGATCTCTATAATTTGAAAAAAAAATCTAATCTACCTTGACTTTTTTCTTTCTCCACGATAAACTGCATTTTTCTTCCCTGGATCTTATTATTATCTTTTTTTTAATGTTCTTAGGTGTTTATAAAACTCTGAGATAAAGCCGGGCATGGTGGCACACACTTGTAATCTCAGTACTTGGGAGGCTGAGACAGGAGGATCACAGGTTCAAAGCCAGCCTCGGCAACTTAGTGAGGCTCTCAGCAACCTAGTGAGCAACCTAGTGAGACCCTTTTTCCAAATAAGGAATAAAATTGTGCTGGAGGTATAGCTCAGAGGTAGAATGCCTCTGGGTTCACTCCACAGTACCAAAAATAAATAAATAAAAATAAAACCTCTGAGATAGCCATTGGTTTCAGAGTACTTGTGTTTTTAACCCTATAAAAATTCTTGGGGTGAAGTATGCCAGAGGAAAGGGGAATTCTGAATTCTGCATAGAATACACATACACAATTATTTTAAAGTAATATATTCTGTATATTCAAACAATGAAAATTATATAGCATTAGTAGTAGATGATCTAAAACTACATGCAGTAATATGAATAAATCTCACAAACATAGAATTGAACTAAAGAAGCTAGACACAAAATAGTATATACTGTATAGTTTATGCTTCAATAAAGAACTTAAACAAGCAAAACTCTTCTGTGCTTGTTGGAAAGCAGGAAAGTGGGAACTAGTGCCTGAAAAGAAGGATGAGGGGACTTTCCAAGGTGATTTTCTGTCTCATGATCTGAGAGCTGGTTACAGCTGTACATTCAATTTGTAAAAGTTCTTCAAGCTGTATATGTAGAAGTTCATGCAGTTTTTTCTATGTGCTTTACATGTCAGTTAAAAGTGAAAAAAAAACTACATGCCTTAAAGAACCAGTTTTCTTCAACTGCTTTGAAAAAAAGTGAATGGTCCCAATGAAAACATGTCATCTGTTTCAACACAGATCTTTGGTAAATAAATCCAAGATTTGACATAAATTAACCTAGAAAATCAGTTTTAGAAAAGGGAATATATCGAAAGGTAGTAAGGAATTAATAAATACAGAAATTGTATGTTCATTGGTATAAAAGATGTAATAAACCTTCTGATGACCAATCCTGGAGGATTGTTTATGAAGAAAATTGCTAACCAACAAAGTTAGAAATAAATTACAATTTACTTAAGTGTATTTTTCTGAAACAAGAAAACGTTTCTGACTTTTTATGTTTTAATATAAACTTGGAATTATTTTTAACATTAAGAATTACCTGCAATATTGATATCAGCAGAAAATTATTAATCAATAGTACTTATTTGTAAATAGTCATTAGAAGCTACAGTAATTAAGACTAGGTTTTCTTTTTTTTTTTGGCGATACTGGGGATTGAACCCAGGGGCATTTTACCTCTGAGATACACCCCCATCCCTAATTTTTATACTTTATTTTGAAACAGGGTCTTGCTAATTTGTGGAGGACCTCACTAAGTAGGTGAGGCTGGCCGCAAACCTGGATCCTCCTGTCTCAGCCTCCCAAGTTCTGGGATTACAAGCGTGTGCCACCACGCCCGGCTAAGACTAGGTTTTCTATAAGTTAATTTCTTATATTACAATTTTACTATATGTATATAAAAGAAAACAGTGTTTCTTTCCTAACAGTAGACTGGTTTCTTGGCCAAGACATCTATCCACATGCCAAATTTCTCTTTCATCTCAATATTAAGAATACTTTTTACGTAGTACTTTAAGCTGTAAAAACACTCGAAGAAAATTAAACCATCGTTACTGTTGTGGAAACTGAAGCTTAGGTTAAGTAACTTGCCCATGATCATTTAGCTTGCGTATAATTTTGAAACCAGGTGTTCAGATTCCAAAGTATTTTTTCTCCAATCCAGCTACTGCTCACTGATATACCACTTGTAAAAGAACAGTAAATTATAAAAGTTGGTCTATCTTGGATCCATCCAAGGGGATTTAATAAAGCTGCACTTGGCTGCGTCATTTTTCCTAGGGGCATTCTTATCCCAGGGTCTATAGAATACAGTTATGCCAAGATTGCTGCTTACGTGTGGAACTATATCAATAACCACAGGCTTGCTGATGTTTTCATCTGTATTGGCAGTCTTACAAATGTTGGTATAAGCATTTTATGTGGTTTCATTTTTCTCTTCCATTTTCTTTGATTGCAGTGCTCCAGAGCAGAAGGACAAATGGCTCTCTCTCCTTCAGAGGTAGTTTTTTCAGTATACTTATTTTTATTCTTTAACCTGTAGTAAATGAATTAAAACTTTTTCTGCAGAGATGTGCCCCAAAATCTTCTCCCTCTCTCCTTAGTAGAAATTGTTCATTTTTCCTCAAAATAAGCTGTTGCTTAGGTTGTACACTAGTTGCTACCTACTAAAAATAATGTTCTCTCATTATTAAGTATTTCTTCATTCTAGGAAGGAGAACATTGAGGTCTGATTAGATTATTTTAGACATAAACTAGTCAGTAATCTCTTCCATCTCTTTCTGTTGTCTCCAAACTTCCAATTGGAGCTAACAGTTTCTTCAAAGTATGCATTAAATTTCTATAAATGCAAGGTTTTCTTTAGAGCACCTCAAGATCCTATCCCTACCACTGAGCATTTGGACTAAAATGGTCAACTTAGGCTCATCAGTTAGACTCATCATCCTTCCCTCCTTCCTTCCCTTTCCCCTCCCCAAGCAATGGGATAACCAAGATTTACGCTGTACTGTAGAGCTGAAATGAGAAGTAAAAGGCCATTGCTTTGGTTTGGCCTAGTAAAGTATTATACATGTTCTTGTACTTATTAACAAGGTTCCAGACCAGGTCAGGGAAGGCAGGGAGGCTTTAAGGATAAACCATCACCCAGAGGTGCCTGAAACTGATCATGCTTCTCAACCCTCCCTTGACATGGATGACCCATTCCTTTTTTTTTTTTTGTGCCCACGCCTAATGTCCTGAAGTTTTTTTTTTTAATTCTCTTTCAACCCATAATGTAATCTGACTGTGCTGAGTCTTTCATGTGTCTTTAAAAAAAATAGCATATAAATATATTGAAAAATTAGCAAAATTGATTTAAAAATAAGCCATTAGCGAATTCCTTCTGACTCAGTGTTGTTTTGGGTTGTTGTTGCATTTGATTAGATACATCAATCTAGAGAAAGAGAAGGACTATCCGAAGAGCATTCCCCTCAAAATCTTCGCCAAGGACATTGGGAATTGTGCCTATGTAAGTGTTTCTAAGTCAGAAAATTAAATTCCAAGTCCCTGAATAAGGCAGAAACCTCCATGGTCAAAAAGAGAGGCCAACAGGCCAGCAGGCAGGCAGGCAGACAGGCAGGGTATGTGCTATGGAATGTAGGCATTTAGAAATACCATAGGGGAAAATGAATTTTCCTGGATATGTGTAGTGTATATCTTTGTATGTGTGACAAGTAGACCTAAGAAAAAATGAGACAAAAGAAATTTGTATTAACTACAGTATTTAACATTTACGCTTGGGACAAATATTGCTTGACAGATGTCTCTTTCCTCTCTCTGGCATAAATGTTTTTCTGAGATCTTTTCAGTAGCAGCTGCAGAGGCTTTGCAGTAAGATTATTTCCACAAGGAGGTATTTCCTATTAGTATTGAGCAATTTTTTCCCAAATTGTCACTTCTTAAGTTGAGAGTGGTCTTGAAAAGTTCTTTATTCTTTGAGTTTTTAGGGATTGAATCCCTTGTTAAAAAGCAGATGATATTTTTTAAGGGATAAGCATGTTTCTACCTCACAGTATTCATTGTATTATCAAATAAATAATGTCTTTAAAGCCAATTTTATACATAATTTATTGACTGAAATTATAGTACAAGAACCAAGATATTATCATTGATGAACAAAATGGAAACATGGTTTTTTTTATTCTATGGACTGTCATACTTCACAGCAGCTCTAGATCACACAAAGTAATTTTATTTGTGTGTGGAAAAATATGTAGTGCAAAAGAAGTATGTTTTGGTCAAAAGCAAAAGTTATGCAAATGTTCCGACCAACTCCTGAGAACCAAATGTCACTGCTTGAGGGAACTACTCAAATTTTTATGGTTTGAGACTACAGAGATCTCCTGTAGCAAAGTAAAAAAAAAAAAAAACCCCACTTTTTTGTTGCAATTGTAATGGCAGTTGGTTACATTAAGGATGTTGTGGAATATCCCTTGATTTTTTTAACACTTTGTGTATGGAAAGTGTGTGCCTAAGAAAGAATGTACCACTTGTTTTGACAAGAGATGTGGTCAGGTTGGAGTGCTCTGCTCTCATCACTAGTGCTATGGATAAGTTAGGAATGAAATGACGCTCTATTTTGCTCTCTGAAATAGCTTTCATGGCAAGAGTTTCTTCTAGGGAACCCTGCTTCCAGAAGGAGAGCTCCCCCAAATAGGAGTACATATATGTATCTCGGCCTTTAGTTGTGCATAGCCTGTCAGTAAATTCTGCGAATTTGGAACAGAATACCTACATTTTCAGTTTGGCCTGTTTTGATATTTGTTTACTAGCCAAAGAGCTCTCTCTGCTGAAACTCTTTGTCTCCCAGAAAGGCATGCAGGGGAAATATACTTCCTGTTGATTACTGTTTTGAGTATATGTGCCTAATGTTAAGAAAAATTACCTTAGAAACGAGGTAACTGGGAGAATAGATCTTCACTATACAAAAGACCCATGAGAGAATTTCTTTAGATTGAATGGAAGGACTTTCAGACTTCAGGGAAAAAAAGCCAGAAGCTTTTCTGCAATTATATTTCAAGTTAAAGCCCAGTATGTAACATTCCTGTGCCACTCTGTTAGAAGACAAATTCTGGGTTGGGTACTTCAAGCCCTCCATGCTGAGCTCTGAGACAATTTTGCATAATAATCTTTGGGGCTGCCAGGAGCACATTTTTAAATCAATGCATTAAAATGCTTTTTTCTCTTTCTTAAATCAATTTTTATTGGTGTATTGCAGTTATAGTGAGATTCACATCATAGTGAGATTCAGTGATACATTTATATAAGCACACAACATCACTTAGTGTATTAACCTCCTCATACCCCCCATACCTCCTCCCTCGAGGTACATGATCGTGAGATTCAGCGATACATTCATCTATGCACTTAACTTTATTTCCTCAGCTTCCTTCCCCAAACTTCCCTTTTTCCTCCCTTCTTCCTTTCCCCTTCCCCTTCCACTATTCTACTGGTCTCTCCTCTTTTTCGTGAAGTCCTTTTTCTTTCCTATTTTCTCTGTAGTTTCCACATATGGGAGAAACCGTGCAGTCCTTGATTCTCTTGAGTCTGGTTGATTTCACTTAGCCTGAGGCTCTTCAGTTCCATTCTTTTTCCTGCAGATGACATAATTTTGTTTTTAGGGCTGAGTAAAACTGTTTTACTTATTTGCCTTTAAAAAAACAAATTTAATAAACAACTTTCAGGGGCAATTTTTCCTGTGAAGTCATTGGCTCATGGAGTGAGCCAATTCATCAAGGACTCATGATAAATTATCAGTGGATTTCACTTAGCTTCGTTCTTTGTATCTTTTGTTTTTATATCATTTTGTTTCCATTAATGCTACTTATTTATGCTATGTAAGCTCTGTTAGGGGCACAACCCTAATTGTTGATTTATCTGAAAATTATATATATAAAACCTATGTGTGTAGCAAAGTATTTTTGGAGAGAAAAAGGGAAAGAAAGGGGATCTCATGAAAATAGGAGAGACTGATGGAACAGTGGAAGGGGACTAGGAGAGGGAAGAGGAGAGGAAGGTATAGGGAAGGAGATGACCAAATGCTATGTGCATATGTGAGTGTATCACTATGAATCTCGCTATTAGGTACAATTATAATGCACCAGTAAAAATTAAAAATATATTTTTGGTAACAGAGCATCGTATGTAATGTCTTTTGGAATTCAGTGATCTCTATAGATATCTCAGAATCTGAATTCTTTTTGTTTGTTTCAGATTGACTATTTTTAAGTACTAGTTCTCAATGTAGTTTAGCTGAGAGCTATTAAAGTTACCTTATTCAATGACAGAGTTGGTAACCTAGGCTCATCAATTTTAAGTCCTCTAAAGATTTCAACATTGAAAATCTTAGTAACCACGGTGCCAAATACATAGAAAGTACCAAATAGTTATAAGCTTGAAATATATTTTATAAATAGTTCTTATTCTGATTTTACCTAAGCTGATATTATGCCATGCAATAAGTAAAATTCCATACTATGAAAACAACACTCAAGAAGAAATAGTTTGGGTTTTTTTTTTTTTTTTTGGTACTTGGGATTAAACCCAGGAGCATTCTACCACCGATCTACACCCCTGGCCCTTTTTTTTTTTAAGTTTTTGTTTTGAAACAGGGTCTTGCTAGGTTGCTCAGAGTCTCGCTACATTGCTGAGGCTGTCCTCAAACCTCTGATCCTCCTGTCTCAGCCTTCCAAGTACTGGGATTATAGGCATATACCACCACACCTGGCACTCTCTCCCTTTTTAAATTCCCATTGCATTATTAAAGTACAATTATGGAAATGAGGCAAAGGTATAGCCTTGCTGATTTTTTGTGAGTGTGTGATTGGGAGTGCAGTTCTTATAGATCTCTCTGGAATATATGAAATATATTTAGACTTTTTCTCACTTGCTTATTCAAGAGAAATAATACTAACAATAATTTAAGAGAAATAAGTGTTTTATTAAAGGGCATAATATATCAGGGAGTGAAAGTAACTTATAACCAAGGGTTTGTTTTCTACTTAAGTCATGCTTTACTCTGTCCACATTTGAAATCAGTATTTGCCTTTGGATAGTCATTTGAAAATTATTATTTGTTTACCTGTCTTAAAATTATTTATTTATAGCTGTATTTTTTCTTTTTTTCTACAGTCTAAAACTATAACAATAACAAATTCAGATACAGCAAGTGAAGTTATCAAGAAGTCATTACCAATGCTAGGGATAACTGTAAGTTACTCTGCTAGAAATTATAAAGAAACTGATACTTTAGATTCAAAGTGATATTTAATAGTCTAGATGTAAATATTATACCTTCTGTCACAGGACAGCCCATTATTAGAGATGGTGATGATGAATTCTGAGGGATTTGCTCTATAGTAGAATTTTTTTTTTCAGTACTGGGGATTGAACCCAGGGGCATTCCACCTCTGAGCTACACCCCCAGCCCTATTTTTTTTATTCTGTATTTTGAAACAGGGTCTCACTAAGTTGTGGAGGGCCTCACTAAGCAGCTGAGGATGGCCACAAACCTGGATTCTCCTGTCTCAGCCTCCCAAGTACTGGGATCACAAGTGTGTGCCACCACGCCCGGCTGTATAGTAGAATTTTTACATAAAGAATACTTGAATGTAAGCCATATTAACTGGCTGCAGGTCCTGAGGATGAGATGGCTGATACCTCATATGAATTAGTAAATTTGAAAATAGCTTTGAATTAGATCATAGATTTGAAAAGCCCTAGTGTACCTACCGTAATCTTCCCTGTTTTGCTTTTAGTTCTGCCCTTTTCTGTTTTCTGGAACAGAGGCAAAGTTTTGAAGTTTTATTAGTGAAAAAGATTGGAATATTTGAAGATGAGGTAGAGGAAAAATAATTGGAAGGTTCTCCTCAGTGTCTGTTTACCAGTTATATAAACACCACAGGATGAGTGCTGTTTAGTAAGAAGAGTAACTTTTAGAAGGATGGAAACTAAGGAAAGCACTTGAACAACATTATTTCTTCATCAAGATTTTCCATTAGTATTAAAACACTATTTCTATGATGTGATATAACACGTTTAAGACATGCCATAGTATCATTAATTATATTTAGATTTGCTTTTACACAGTGCTATAAAGCCCTTAAGAATTCAGGGCAACAAAAGTTTGGAATAGGAAATATGATTTATTAGTAAAATTTAGTAATATATTTGAAATAAAAATTTGTATGCACCAGGTGAAGCAGGCACCTCTGCATTGATTTCTTACTTATATAAATATATCTTAGAAGAGAGTAAGTAGTTTTAGGGGAAGGAAGGGAGATTAATATATGACTCATTTTCTTATCTATGCTTTTTCTTTAAAAAAATATTAATTAGCCGGGCATGGTGGTGCACACTTGTAATCCCAGTACTTGGGAGACAGAGACCAGAGGATCCGGGTTCGCGGCCAGCCTCAGCTACTTAGTGAGGCCCTCCGCAACTTCATGAGACCCGGTTTCAAAATAAAGTATAAAAAATAGGGCCGAGGGTGTAGCTCAGAGGTAAAATGCCCCTGGGTTCAATCCCCGGTACCGCAAAAAAAAAAAAATTAATTAGGAATCGAGGCTATTTGGTTATATTTGTTCTAAGGGATTTTTACAGTGTTTTAGGCAGCACATTAAAAAAAACAATTTTTATTATTCTTTCTATTTGACTAGGGAGGAAATGACAAACTGTTTGGGGTAGGATAAGGAGAAATCTGTATGATATTCTCCATAGCCAGGACCCTCCATTTTAAGGGCAGGGCCATGATTTTTAATTAGAAATTAAAGACAAGAATATGAAATGTTGCCAGCAGAGTTGACTATATCTGTCCTAGCTTCTGTTTAAAACATTTTTGCTTTATTCCTTCTAGAGGATTGAGCAAAAATCTGTATAATTTGGTATTATTTCTTTCAAGTGGAATTTATAGTATTGCTGGGTTATAATTCTGGTAATGAACAGTTTTATTATTTTCCATGACTCGGCCTATTCTCTAGATAAAATTCTGATCCTTTCTGTCCCCAGAACTGGGCTTGCCCAAACTAAAGCCAGTGCAGACTGCCCACTACCTATCTCTGCAAAGCTTTTTATTCATTCTTCTCCTGTTCAGAAGCAGCTAAGCTAATAATCAGCCTTTAAAATTTTACTTTTTAGTCATAGATACAGCAGTGCTTGTGGCTTTCTGGATAACAGTGTTTTATTTGCAGGGGCATGTCAGAGGTTAAGTCCAATATTCTCTGCGAAATCCAGAGACATCACGTAAATTGAAGACTCTAAAGAAGAGATTAGCTGTTTAGAACCAGGAAGTTTGTTCTTCCTTTGTAAAAGGGCCTGACTATGATTTCATGTTTTGTGGGCTTACCTATATAGTGAAGGTCTAATTCTATTATAGTTGTGGATTCCTTCCCAGTACTGGGTAAAAAAGAGCAGGATCCCCCAAGTCCTCTTGGGGAATAGAAATGGCTTGTAGGGATCAACATCTTAAAAAAACATAGCCACCCCATGAACCTGAATAGCATTTATATTGTCTCCGGGTTTTCCTTTTTTCAAAACAATAAATGCCCAGAAATGTGTCCTTATTCAAGTACCAAACATAGAAGATTTATTATGACTCTCAATTCTTTTATCTCCAAGGGCTCTGAGAGAGATTATCAGTTATGGGTCAACTCTGGAAAAGAAGCAGCACCATACCCACTCATTGGTAAGCTTCTGGAAAAATCTAAGATAACATTGTGTTTTAATTATAATTATGTCTCCGAATTGGTCATATGTTCCTGAGCTTAAATACTATTAAATATTAAATCCCTTGTGATACGCATTTAATAAATATCTATTAAGCGTTTACTATGTGCTAGACACGAGTCATTTTTCACTCAAGCAGCTATAATGGTATATGTAAAAAAAAGAAATGTAAATTTTCCTCTCTGCTTTTTCACTTTACAAACATGTCTTACCAAGATAGTTTTTTCTGTGAGAAAGCAATATTTATTGGTATTCCTTTTTCTCTATGCATTTATTTTTCATCTCCTGTTCTTAAATTTTATGTTCCTTTCCCGAGCTCCTGCTATGTTGCATAGTAGAAGGCCATTTATAATTCAGTTATGCCTCTCAATTCATCAATGAGTATGTAACACATTCCTTGTACCCAGAATTTTCCTAGGAGTCATGAAGAAAATGAGATTAGGGTTGCCATGGTGTTACACACTTGTAATTCCAGTACTTGGGAGACTGAGACAGGAGGATCACAGGTTCAAGACCAGCCTCAGCAACTTAGCAAGACCCTATTTCAAACTAAAAAATAAGGCTGGGGATATAGCTTAAAGGTAGAAGGCCCCTGGGTTCAACCAACCAAGGAAGGGAAGGGATTAACCCATTGTGGCCCCTGGATTCAACCCCCAGTGGAAGGAAGGGAGGGAAGAAGGGAGGGAGGAAGGGAGGGGAAGCAGAGGGGTGGAGAGGGGAAGGGAGGGGAGATTAACCAATTGTGGTCCCTGGGTTCAACCCTTAGTAAGAGGGAGGGAGGGAGGGAGGGAATATTAACCCATTGCGACTTCTGAATGTCTTCACTAATTTACTAAGTAGACTTCACAAAACTACTCTGTAGCCATATTTTCCAGAATTTTTTGAGGAACTAATTCAGTTATTTAGGTAAAAAATATTTCCCAATAAGTAATTTCATTCAGTGTAGTTAACAGAAGTCGGGCAATTAAAATAAGGGAGAGTATCTGTAACAGCTTATGAGATGGTGACAATAATGATGATAATGACAAGTGGTTAGCAATATTTAAATGCCTACTAAACATTGTGCAAAACATTATCTCATGTAATCCTTTCATTACCAGTGATGTCACTGTTGTCTCATTCAAACTGTTTCAAGTGATATGAGTAATCTAAAATCAAACTTTAAGAAATGTTTCTATGTATTCTAATGTTCATACTTAGAATATAGAACATAGAAAATTGTCATGCACAGAGCTGAGGGAAAAAATTGACTGCATTTCAGAGTTTTTTAATATAATTTTTTCAAAAGCAAGTGAGCAACAATGATGGTTGTCATTAAAAACCAAATATATACTTAAAATGATGATTTTAACAAATTAAACACTAAGTTGATGATAACTTTTAGGCTTAAAATAATTTCAAACTTTATTATTGTACAATCTCACACTGAAACACCATGGGACATGATTTAGCAGGGATATATATTTGTACTAGAGATTGAACCCAGAAGCATTCTCCCAAGTTATACCCCCATCCCTTTATATTTTTTATTTTTGAAACAGGGTCTCACTAATTTGCTAAAGCTGGCCTCAAACCTGTGATCCTCCTATCTCAGCCTTCCAAGTACTAGAATTACAGGTGTGTACCACCACACTTGGCTTAGCAGCTATTTTTAATTATATATTTTAATGTGCCTCACAAAACAGTTGCAGATTAGAGGTTAACTATTTTGATAAATGAATTGTATTATCTTGTTATGGAAGACGTTTTGCTTTAATCCCTAGAAGTTATCGTAATGTGTAAGTATTAATAACACATTGATATTGTATGTCTATGCCAGGTGGAAAGAAAGAGTAAGAGTTCATTAAACTACATTCAGTGATAAGAATAGAATTTACTCTCTGTACTTAAAAACTTGACAGCATGATAGTATTTGAGGATTACACTAAGAGGAAACAATTACTTGGAGTATTAAAGAGCAAATATCATGTTGTAGTCAGATCTCCAGGGTTTAATTTTTCTAGTTTACGAATTCCTTTTTGCATCTGTTTCTGTATTTCTAGTCCTCTGCAGTCTTTCTTCTGATGATTGCTGGAGAACACCAACCTCAGGGCACAATGGGAGGGAAGCATAAGTCAAACAAACCAGTCCCAATGTTCTTGAGTAACTCTTTTTTTTTTTTTTGCTGTGCTGGGGATTGAACCCAGGGGCATTCTACCTCCGAGCTACACCCCCCAGCCCTATTTTTTATTCTTTATTTTGAAACAGGGTCTCACTAAGTTGTGTAGGGCCTCACTAAGTAGCTGAGGCTGGCTGCAAACCCAGATCCTCTGGTCTCAGCCTTCCAAGTACTGGGATTACAAGCGTGCACCACCATGCCCAGCTTGATTAACTCTTAATTTAATAATTAATAAAAATTAATTAAATGTCTTTTTCAGACAGACATGCTATAGATAATAGTAATAATGATGTTTGACGTATATAGTTCTTTGCCCCTATTTAAATAACATTGACCAGTAATGTTTATTTACTTTATTTTTATAATACTTATATATATATATAATAGGTAGGGTAAATATTTTAAATCATGGATATTTTCTGAAGATTTACAGATCTAGTTAGTATCAAAGGAGAAACTAGAATATCTTTAAATGTTCTTAGGTGCAAACAGAAAAAAACATTGTTCTACAGCTCACTAACTGATCTGTGCAAATCATTCCGAATAAGATACTTTTTAAAGATATTTTTGTTCTTCTTCCCTTTTCTCCCCTCCCCATAAACCTACTTTAATAGGGCCACGTGCATTATGCAGTGGTCTTCCACTGTAAAAGCACACATGGTGATCATTCATTCAATAAAAATTGCAGTACATTTCAGTTTGTAGCAAACATGGTCACAGTACTAGAAAGCCTGAAGTCTGCATTTAGATTTTTCTCTTTATAGGACATGAATATCCGTATGGAATCAAAATGAGCCATCTTCGGGACACTGCACTCCTGACACAGGGATCAAAGGACTCTGCCACCCTTTCCAACCTGCAAGAGCCCTTCCTCATGGAGCAGCTGCCCCGAGAGATGCAGTGCCAGTTCATCTTGAAGCCCAGCCGCCTGGCTGCAGCTCAGCAACTGAGTGGTGAGTTGCTTCCCCTCCTTCACAGAGCCGCCTTTTTTCTTTTCTTTTTATTAGAGCCTTCTTTCAGCAAAAGTTTTCATTCCTGAACACAAATTTAGTACAAAGACCCAAATTTCCACCTAGATGAAGTATTTTTTCTTTGAAATTGCTAATAAGTATTTTTAAAAGTTGGAGTTTTAGAAGATGGTTTTATAAACCAGCAGTAGGCATTGCTGACTTAAAACTAGCAGCAAGTAACAGTGCAGTTTGTCCCTTCTTTCTTCACTGTTCTTTCCCCTTTAACCTAATGCCCACTGCAGAGCCAAAGACACAGGCAGTGCTGCAGGTGTTTCAATACCTTCTTTGTATAAGAATACACTCCACTGTGTGTTCCCCTAAATGGTCACATCATAAAAAGGGGTTGTCAGTGATGAATGTCAGAAGACTGTGGTGCCCTGCCTGGATCCTGGTACTGATAAATATGTGAAGACTAACATGATTTCTATAAAGTCTCTTCTTAGCCTGCTAATACAATATGAATTCCCTGTGAACATAGCTCTCTCTTACCCTCCCCCTTTAACAAAGGTGCCAGTGTAGTAACAGTGATGTTCAACATTAAAAGCACCATAATTTCCCTTCACCCAAGTTTGAGCTTTAAACTCAGTCTGAAAGTAAAATTGTATAAGAAACAAAAGAAAATAAATAACAAAAAGTGTAAATGTGATAGAAAATTGGTACTGAACTTCTGTATCTGCCTTTGTCAGTTTGAACCATTTGGGAGATCCAGTGAACAATGGCATTGCCTTTTGCAGATGAGCAAACTGGGGCCCAAGGAGTAATAAATGTAAAGGGAAGGCATAGGCCTTGAGGCCATAGACTGAGGCCACCTCCCTGCCATATAACAGATTGTTGGCATCATCCAAATGCCAGGTGAAATTCTTCATCTGTGTATGATCCAATTGGTATAGCATTAATGAAAAAGTGACTCACTACTTCAAGAAAAATCTCTATGTAGCTATCTAAACTTAGAGAAAACTGACAAATCAGCACCCATTGTAAAAGGTTTTTCTTGCTTTAAATGTTAATACCTACCAAGATCTTTTTTAAACAGAAGCTCCTCTAATATACTTTTTTGTGTGCCAGGGATTGAACCCAGGAGCATTCTACCTCTGAACTACACCCACCAGTGGTTTTTTTTTTTTTTAATTTGGAAACAGGGTCTAAGTTGCTGAGGCTGGCTTCCAACCTGCAATCCTCCAGTCTCAACCACCCAAGAACTAGGATTACAGGTGTTCACCACCATGCCCGGCTCTCTAATACATTTTATTTTATTTATTTATTTATTTATTTTGTAGTACTGGGGATTGTACCCAGGGGCATTTCTACCTTGTAATCCCAGTACTTGGGAGGCTGAGACTGGAGGATCCGGGTTCACGGCCAGCCTCAGTTACTTAGTGAGGCTCTCTAATACATTTTAAATTCTTGAATTTATATCTTTTTTGTGTGTGTGTGTGGTACCGGGGATTGAACGCAGGGCGTTCTACCTCTGCGCTACGCCCCTGGCCCTATTTTTTTTACTTTATTTTGAAACTGGGTCTCACAAAGTTGTGGAGGGCCTCACTAAGGAGAGAGAGAGAGAGAGAGAGAGAGAGAGAGAGAGAGCGCGCTGAGGATGGCCGCGAACCTGGATCCTCCGGTCTCCGCCTCCCAAAGTACTAGGATTACAAGCGTGCGCCACCACGCCCGGCTTGAATTCATATCTTTATTTTCATACCAAAGCATTCATAGTTTCTTAAATAATTGCAACATCATAATTATTCACCCCATTGAAGATTTTGACTTATTGAGCAGTGTTGGAACTGTCCTATCTCCTTTTTATCCAGCCTCTGTTCATTTTGTTTTTCTAGAAGCACAAATTCCATCTCTTTCTAACCTACTAAGCTATACCATATTCTCCATCCATTAGTCCCCTCCTATCTTTAGTCCCCTCTCTATTTCCAGCTTGAATTCCATGGTTTTCATGATAATCTTATCTCTTGCAGATAATCTCAGCTTTCTTGATCCTCCTTCCTACTTTCCTATACTCCTAGTAAAATCCTGTTTTGAGATGAACCCTGAGCACTGCTAGAGGAAATCATACTGCAGAAAGACAGTTTGTTATCCCTAATAGCCAACCTCAAGTGGCCACTTCATATTGGCTGCACAGTCTTAACTTTGTTTTTCTTAGAAATGTTCCAATTCTTTGAATCACCTGTTTTATACATATCACCAAACACAGTCAACCTTGCCACTTTCTTTTGATGACCTATCCTCACTTTATACTTTATTAAAGTTGTCAGTAGATCAGTTACCAGGGACTCCCTCATCTTACCAACACCAGGTGTACAAACTTACCTCAGATTTGCACCAGTCATCATTTTCTCTCCTGTAATGATAATTTGAGTTTGAGATTCTAAGGCTGCCTGCATCTTTGGTCTGTTTTGAGGGCATGCTATAGAGATATGGTTTATCATCCATTAAAATGAGAAAGCAGAGATTTTTTTTTCTGCTGTTCTTAGAACAGTGCCTCAAGTAAGTATTCAGTTAAATATTTGTTGAATTATGAACAAGTAAATTAACAGGTCTGTTGTTAGCTTAGGAAAATAATACTGTCTGACTCCTCTACCTTTATACCCATGTTTTTCAAAACTACTGCCCTTGTCAATTTTATTTTAATTAACTTGGTTAATAACCAGGGGTCAGGAATCCTAATGGTTTTGCCCAATTTTGACATTAATTTGCTCAGTTAAATTTTAGGCATTCTCTACTTAGTTTGTGTCTGTTGGGGGTTAGTATAGTAAAAGTTTCAACTTTATATTATTCATGGTAAATGGAGTGAGGGATGAAATGACTATGCACCACTGGTGCCAAAGAGCCTCACTGAGCAGGAATCACCTGTGCAACAACAAAGAAAATTACAGGTGAACCACTTATCTTTTTTAAAAAATACAGATTTTGATAAGCAACTGCTTTGGAAATCACTGACTTTAATCAAGGGTCAATCAGCAAACTTTCTTTAAGGGGCCTGATAGTAAAATTTGCAGGTCAATACCAAGAATTGCCTATGAAATTTTTCAGTTCTTTGTATGTAATCCAATTAATATAGCCTGAGGAGGATATTATGTAGGTGCTTATGTAACAAGAGAGGAAACAAAATTCCACAAAATTTTTAATGATGGAATTATAAATATAATTGAATAAATTATTCTATAATATAGGTCTACTAATGAGAAGAATTGAATTAAAAAAGAGATAACATTTGGCTTAACTGGGATTTAAAGTTAGTGATCCAGTCATCAAAATTGATGGCAAATGTTCTTATCTGTAATGGAATTTTTATATTTCATCTTTTAAAACACCTTTTCACACACTAAGTACTGCCAAGTACTGATTATAATTCTATAAGCATATAATTTTAATTATACATATTTCTCTCTGGAATGGCTTTTATAGAATTTTGTTAGATTCTTCTCTTGATATTTGCCTTTTAGCATATCATTTCATTGCAGATTAATCACTCTCAATTGAGAGTTAGGTGGAAATTCCCCAATCACATACTTCAGTGGGGTTTGAGATGTAGAAATTTCCTTTGCTCTTACATCAAGGTTAGTAAGGCACTGCTGGAATTGTTTGAGCTTGGAAAATATCTATGCTGCTGATGCATGTTGGGAATAGAGATCTTGCTTCATCTTAACTTTTTGCAACATGAAAGCTATATGAAGCAGCGTGACACTACTTATGATTAAACATTAGTTGCTTTCAAAATGACTTTACTGCCATAAATGTCTTATATATAAACATTGGTTTGCCTAATAATTTCAAGTTGGATTCATTAAGAAACGTCATCAAATCTATAGCAAAAACTAATTTCCAAAGCTAATCAGTGTCCAATAATAGTGGTTGAGTATAGTTCTTCTCATTCATAAAAAGTTCAATCACTATAAAACTTTACCACTGCTGAGCCATTAAACTGCAGTCTATTATTTGACTTTTGACAAAAATTTACAGAATTTACAGTGCTTTGTGAGAGTAAATGAAGCTCACTGTTGGCACTACCAATGCACTAACACATGGCAGATTCAAATATTTTCCATGCAATACCACTGTTCAGTTAAATACTCACTTATATTCACTAATAACCATAGACATTCAATGCTTTACGTTTTCACAATCTTTGTAAATTTTTCAAATTGCATCTTTTTCTGCTTCACACATTTTCATCACCATCTGCTATAGCCCATCTTAGCAGATTCCACTTATTTATTGTACTTACTGTACCTTAAGGCAGACTTCTTTGAAATTAGCATTTGACCCTGCTGACCACATTCTCCTTGGATCATTTCCTTCAGTGTTACTTTATCAGGGAATGTTGAGAGAGCTAATCATGATTTCGGGGTAGCTAGGCTACGTCGCATAAGAGGCAATGCCACACAGCCAGAGTTTAATGGCCAATTCCCATGTACTGTCACCAGAGCCAAACCATGAGTGGGCATTACGGCTCTTCAAATCTCAGTTCTGTTCCTTAACTGCGGGTTGTTTTGAATCTGCCCCATCAATTCCTGCTTCACGTGTCAGCCAGAGATGTGAGTAGAATTTATCCACATCATGGGGGCTCCCACTATCAGGTTTTCTCCTTTCTGGCATCCCTCCTCACTTTCTCTGTGAGGATAACGTACATCGATCTCTGTTTTCTAGTTCTTCAAGCCCATAAAAGTGTAGATTTCTCTCCAGCTTTTGTCACCCCACCACACTGGGGCCTGTCCTCACGTTAAAAGCTGTAAGAATAAGAAATATCACCCTGTGTCATGCCATTCCCTTCTTCTAAGTGTCAAACTTTTATCTCTAGACTCTACCTTACTTTGGTCACTCTCTAGTGCTCTCAGGTAGGTTTGTTTGTCTAGAGTTTATAGTTGTTGACTGTGTTTATGTGCTGGGGGAGGGGAGAAAGGGGTTGTCACTTTTAGAAGTAAACTTTAAAGGGCTCTCTTTTTATGTTCAAATTGCGTGAAAATCCATTAACTTTCATGTTAAAATTAAACACAGATGACACCAAAAATGTTTAGGAACTACGGTATCATGAAATCATAACTCACTGTCCGCCTTTCTTTGTCTTACTTCTGTCTGTTTTGCTTGTGATATCTTTTTCTATGTAAACCCATTGCCAAGTTTAGTGCAAGGCACTATGGTAGATGTTCCATCTGTTTAAAATCTTGTTCATTCAAAATCTAAATCAAATGCAAATGCCCCCAGGATGTGAATGCCTTTGATACTTTGTTCCTCCCTTATAACATTTTCTTTATTAACATACTCGGTTTTCTCTTCCCCCCACCAATCTTATTCCCTATTAGACTATAAACTCCCTGTGGCCAGAACAAGTCTCACTCATGTTTGCAGCTGTTTGTGCTGCCTCAAACCTACTTCTTAAAGTTGTGAACTGTGAGCGGGCATGGTAGTGCACGCTTGTAATCCCAGTACTTGGGAGACTGAGACTGGAGGATCCCAGTTCACGGCCAGCCTCAGCTACTTAGTGAGTCCCTCTGCAACTTAGTGAGACTCTGTTTCAAAATAAAGAATAAAAAAAATAGGACTGGGGGTGTAGCCCGGAGGTAGAATGGCCCTGGGTTCAATCCTCAGTACTGCAAAAAAAAAAAAAAGAAAGTTTTGAACTGTGAAAAGATATGTGAGAGTTTTTGCAGTTGGGAAAGAAAGGAAAAAATTCCAGGACATTAGTTTCCTATCTCTGTTCTCAGTAGTAGAGTGAGACATCAGATGATAAAGCATTCTTTGTTTCTAGAGAATATAATAATAAAAACAGCTGCTCTTCTCCTCTTCCCTCAGTCTTGTCTTCCTCTTCCCCCTTTTCCCTCTTCCCTTCCTCCTTCTCACTTTCTTTTCCTCACTATTTAATTGTGGTCTAATTTGGTCTTCAGCTTTTATGTATTGCTAGTCTCATCTTTATTTTTTGTGTGTGTGTGGTACTGGGGATTGAACCCAGGGGCATTCTACCTCCGAGCTACACCCCTAGCCCTATTTTTTATTCTTTATTTTGAAACAGGGTCTCACTAAGTTGCGGAGGGCCTGGCCACAAACCCGGATCCTCTGGTCTCAGCCTCCCAAGTACTGGGATTACAAGCATGCACCACCACACCCAGCTAGTCTCATCTTTAAAATGGAAAAATACATGTGTTGGTATGAGCACTTTTGGCTCTGCATTGTTGCTGTTCAATAAGAGAGCCTTTCTTTTACCTTTGAAAATTTTGTGCCAAAACTCAAGTCAGCAGTTAGGTGATGGAAGGAAGAAAGAAGAACCCAAACAATCCTTTCTTAATTTGTAAAATATTACAATGAAATTTCATAGGTTGCTTTGTCAGTAATAAAGAACCCCTATAAGCATTTCTCTCTGAGCCATTATAACAAACATATTGTACAATAGGAATTGTAGAAATAAGATTAAGTGAATTAAACTAATTTCTTAATACTCTCATTTCTTCTTAGATTCGGGTCAGAAGACATTTAAAAGGAGGCGATCTATCATAAACTGGGCGTTTTGGCGGGGCTCCAGCACTCACCTGGACAACTCGCCTGTGTCCCCCACATCTCCCATGCCGGGACAGCTGTTTGGAGTTTCTCTGCCAGATGTTTGTGACAATGACAACCTGCCCAAACCTGTCTTGGTAAGGAGATGTAGGGAGAGAGAGCTCTGGGAGGTAAATCTGTCCCTAAATGAAAAAATTATCAATACCCTTGGCTTTGGTTGAGACTCTATTCTTCAAAAGATTTTTTAAAACGTGTTTATTTGTATTTAAGGTGTATATAAAGGTCTAATGAAAACCACTGACTTTGTATTGTCTCCAATTGATATATTAAATAATCACTAATAAGCAACTTTTTTTTGCGGTACTGAGGATTGAACCCAGGGGCATTCTGCCTCCAAGCTACACTCCCAGCCCTATTTTTTATTCTTTATTTTGAAACGGTCTCGCTAAGTTGTGGACGGCCTCACTAAGTAGGTGAGGCTGGCTGTGAACCTGGATCCTCCTGTCTCAGCCTCCCACGTGCTGGGATTACAAGCGTGCGCCACCACTCCTGGCAATAAACAGCATTTATTGAGTTTCCTCCTAGCATCATGCTAGATGTGTGGCATTTTGCTCTATATTGTGCATGTGTAAGCGCCATTCACTATTGTAACTATTTTATTGCTTATCCTTCACAACAAATAAGAGGGTCGTTATCATCACCATCATACAAATTAAAAAAGAAAAAAAAGCCTCAGGACCTTACCCAAGATTACACTGTAAATAAGTGGCACAACTGGCCTCCACATCTCATGGATCGCTCGTCTTCAAAACCCGTTCAGTTCCTAGGCAGACAGAGAGAAAGCAGGGGAAATTAGAGAACACTTAAAGTATATTCTCAACAATTTTCAAGAATATAATACCTTGTTATTAACTATATAGTCACCATGGTGCACAATGAGCTGCCTGAACTCATTCCTCCTGTCGAGCTGAAATTTTGTATCCTTTGGCCAGTATCTCTCCAGCCCTGACATCCCCCCAGCCCCTGGTAATCATCACTCTGTGCACTAAAAAAATTGACTTGACTCCTTGCAGCCATCCATGTGGCTCTTATCTTACTTCAGTACTTTCAAACTGGCCTCTGGCAGCCAAAGAAGGCAGGTACCTGTCCCCTTGTTTGTATGTGTGAAATTCCATTTTGGGCATGTTTTTCTTTTACTTCCCCATAGGACATGCTTTTCTGTCTTAATCAAAAAGGCCCCCTCACAAAAGGCATCTTCAGGCAGTCGGCCAATGTGAAATCCTGCAGAGAGCTAAAAGAAAAACTGAATTCTGGAGTTGAAGTAGACCTAGACTGTGAATCTGTTTTTGTGATAGCATCGGTCTTAAAGGTAGGAAAAGTTCACCTTCTGTATACACCACCATGTAGCTCTAGAGTAAGATATTGTACATGATTTGTTTCATTATGAACATTATTCTTGTCTGCAAAGAGCCACACTAGATCCTGAATCTAGAAAGTGTTAAAAAATATTCACAAAGTCAACATTGGACTTTAAAAGCCACCATCAGTGATATGACATGTCAAACATGCTTTAATTTTTTCCTCTCACACTGATCTCATCTTTACTTTTGCCACCCCATTCACAAAAGCTACATTTAATTTAAATTTAAAACAAACACATACACAGAACATGTTTACCAAAACAAATATCCTACTCATGGTGATTTCCTATCTTACCACCTTCCTAATAAAGGCAAAGTTTTCAAAAATAAACTTTTATTAAGCTTTTGAAAATAGTTGTAGACGTTTACCATAATGAACATTTGCCTTACAACTAAAACTGAGAATTCTGTTCATTTCCATAGTCATACCCACAGATACTCCTTCCCCTCATCCCCTTCTACTTTAAAAGTGGAGTAGGAATGAGTCCAACATCTGGGTTTTCTTTTACCTTTACCACATTTGGTGTTCTTTATGGTTCTTACCCTTTACTCATGTTTACTTAAGTCACATCTATAGTTACAGAGTTACAAAGTTACAGAGTTCTAAAATATTTTCTTCCCCACATTCTTGGAAATGTCCCACATTTTTTTTAAAAAACCTCAAGTCAAAACCAGCTTTAAGCAGAGCTCAGCAATAGTTTCTGCAGAACTTCCTCAGGCTCCTATCTCTAAAGAGTTGGGATGCTTTAGAGCCAGGAGAAGGCCCTGGCCTATATCTCGGGGCCTGTAGCATAAAAAAAAATTAAGGAAAACTCTACTCCAGCTGAGTGACCAGCTGTTTATAAAGCCAACTTCATTACTTTAAGAAAAATCAGGTGTTTCTTGGTAAATGGGCCATATCTGCTCTTAAACCCTGCTGTAGACTTACGCAGTGAAATACCACTCAGGAGCATTGGAGAGCTTGACCTAGGGAAATCAGATCTGTATTGCACAGGGTTTTAATTACTCTTCAATCCTGGAACACAATAAAGATATATATGGCATGCTTAGCCATACATATATATGCACCAAAGATACATGTACACCATGAATTTTTTCTTTTTTCCCATATAACTGGGTTTTCTCCCATCTCTTAATTTAGGAAGGTAAAGTGTCTTAGAAAATTTTCCTTGCCATGCTATTCTTCACAGAACTACACTTTTTAAAATGTCTTGCTAAACTGTTGAGGTTATTGCAGAGAAGCATGGTTCTATAAGGGAGGGCTAAGTTATGTTTCGAATTACAGGAATATTATTTGTCCCAAAACAAGCAAAACACAAAAAGTGATCCAAATGATTGAAGAGTCTGGTTAAATGGGTTCCAAGTAACTAAAGTTTTATCATCATTTACTCCTAGCTAATCCAAAATGGTTTCAGGAAAGTAGATATTTTTTGCCAAAATTTTGAGCTTTTTTTTAATTGATAGTTTTCTTGTTTTTAAGACTATTTTAAAGTGGTACTTAAGTTTTTCTTTAATTTTTCACTTATAGTGGTTTTGGTTAAATGTAAGTTTAACTCTTCAAACTAAAACTGGACAAAAATTGCTCAAGACACTATAACTTTGCTCCCTCAGACCTTTGAGGAAAAGTTTGTATTTAATCCACAGAATTTCATCTCAGTTGAACTGGAGAGTTCTCATGACCTGCCCTCTGGTTTTGAAGGGGAGGAGGACTTCAGTTAAATGCTGCAAGTTAGTCATTGTAATTCAGAACCAGCTCTCACATCCTTCTCAGCTCTGATGGTGGTTGTATTTCGTAACTTGTTATTCCAGCTGTGGAAGAGTTCATTGAGATGTTATGAGTTATTATCTTTCAAGTGTAGGCTTAAGATTTAATGATGTTTTTCTTCAAGGCAGATCATAAGTATGTTTTCCACTGAGATTTAAGAAGAGAGCTATTGTCACTACCCCATTTTTGAATAACAGATTTTGCCTCTTCTAAATCTGACTCTTAAAGTGGGTGCAGTATCTAAAATTAGTTTGGAATTATGAAAACTCAATAGCTTTACCCAAAAAGAGATAACTTTAGTGATGATATATCTGAATCACAAGCATCTAGGTACATCTCTACTGGAAGATAGATTAAAACAGAGGAAGACTTTTGAGTCACACCATCTTCTTATTACCCACTCTTTTTTAAAAAAGTATGCTAATAGAATGACATAACTACAAAGAAGTTTTTAAAATTATCTGAGCATCTCTATTTTAGCTGCTTGGCCTTCCCTTACCACGATTAATATTTGACCATATAGCATACCATAACATTTCAATAATGGTCTCTTCTGTGGCTGGGGCCATGCACAGAAATGGTGAGGGTCTGTCCTGCCCTGGAGAAGCTCGTAAGTGTTGGGGCAGGGGGAGGAGATGCCCACATAATTAGCTAACTACTACAATAAGTTATCACCACTTCTGTATTAGTAACATAAACATTTTATATGTGACAACTTGTATGTTGCTTTCTATAAGGCACATAAAGTTGCTGATTTCGTTTTCTAGCAAGTTAAAATTGCCCAATTACAGATTTTCCCCTGTCTCTGAGTTGTAAACAGGAATTTGCAAGAGGGTAGCAAGAGGGTAGTGTCTGGGTACAGAACTCAGACACTAAATGGAGTTCTCTCTGCCTATAATTTACTGAGGTCGAGATCAGACTGCAAGCTTGGCCTTGCTAATGCCATTCCAAAAGCAACAGAGAGAATTGGCCTAGAACCAACTCTCTAGGACCGGAACCAAATTTAATTTACTTTAAGCTTTTTGTAAACAAATGCCCAACAGCAAACACCCTTGGTTATATCCTGTTTGTATTAGATTTTGGTTTTACTATTCCCAGCCCCATTAGTGGTCTCAGTAGAAAAGGGTCTTCAGGAAAGGATAATATACTGTAGATATGTCGTTTAATATACATCAAGCACAGGGCTGATGCCCCAAGTTTCCAGAACCCGACCATCACCTAGAATGCTTTCTTCCCTCAAATATGTGAGAGCCCTGCTACAGAGAATGCAGGGAGAAACCCTTAGTACCATGATGCAACTGTACACCAAGTGCCATTAGAATATAATGTTCTAAGATAATAGGGATTTTGTTTTATTCACTTCTCTATCCCAAGCACATCAAACATTACCTCACACGTATGAATAAATACATATAGAATGACTGAATAAATGTTACCTGATTATGAACCTCATAGATATCTTGGTGACTTTCCTCCAACTAGCTATTTAAGGAAAGAGGGAAAAAAAAGGATTTAGGATGGCTTACTGCCAGATCTCATCATGCTGTACTAGTTTGCTAAAATGTGTAAAAACAGGAGGTTTCAGCCCAAATAGGTTGTCCTTTTTTCCTCCATCATAATCCAGACTTCAATTATCCCAATGGTTTTTATTAGAAAAAAAATCAAAGCATATGTTCTATGTGCACAAGTCAGTGGAGAGTTGGCACAGAGCTCTGTGTACTTCAAAGAACAGAATTAACTTTGCAACAAAATGTCTTCTCATTTCTCCAACACATATTTTCAGTGAGAATAATGATTTAAAATTTTTGTTTTTCATCTGTTTAAGGATTTTCTACGAAATATCCCAGGAAGTATTTTTTCCTCAGATCTCTATGATCACTGGGTCTGTGTAATAGATCAAGGAAATGATGAAGAGAAAATAAATACAGTTAAAAGGTAATTATTCTAATTTAGTCATCCTCAAAAAATTTTAATGTACTTATATTTTATAGGCTTATCTGCTGAAATAGTGTCTATTTTCTATTGAAATAATTAAAACATCTCAATGGGGACCAGTTTTAATATAGGTGTTTGCTGCTTCTGCCATTGCTATTATTTTTCTCCCTAATCTTATTAACATGGAATATTTGGAATACCTTCTATATATATGAATCTGATAGGATCTGAAATCCATTAGTTCACTAATACTATAGGCCCAATATACAGTTTATGATCTTTATCTGAGAAAATATTTTTTTCCTTCAAACTTCCTTTTTTTAACTTTTTATGTTCATTTATTGGTGCATTGTAAATTATAATTATACATTTTGATATATGTCAGGGTATGAACATCATACATGCACACATTGCACATTTAGCCCTCCCTCCAATCCCACCCTATTCCCTCCCCCTTCCCTCCCTTTCATGCTCAGGATAGTGATTGAGTCTTATAGGTTTATGTATGTACATCATGTGCTATAGTGTGTTTCCCTCCACTCCCCACCCAACTCCCTCAGTTAGGTCACCTTCTTTGTCCATCTAAAGATTTCTTCTTCCTTTCTAAGTCCCTTCTACGTCCCATTCTATCTAGTTCCCACAGATTAGGGGGAACATCCGATTTTTTACTCTTAGTGTCTTACTAATATTTAACTAACCAAATAACTCCTTATATATTTCCCTCAGCAACTGAAGTCATTTAGAGAAAATGACCTATTCCCTTCTCTATAAGAAGTCAGAATCTGGCAGGGTAGATAGGTAAATTCAGCTATAAAAGGTATTTGGAAGGTGCTATGGGAACACAACAGAAAAGTGTCATGGAAGAAAGGGATTTGCAAAATATTAGTTTAATCACAAAGAATGCAATGTCTGTAGCACAGGGAGATCCTGGTAGAATTCGCTACCTCACATTCCTGAATATATTCTGTATAATGAATATTTTCTTCATTATAAGAGAATAGGAAAGAAATATCCATTAGCAAAAAGCAATACTCCAGTTCTATTAAAAACCCATGAATCCCAGTATCATTTATTTGTATTTTCTTGTTTAGTTTTTTTCTAGAGCAACTTTCAAATATAAATTATCTACACAGTGCTATTGATAGACATCTTTTATCAGTATAACACTCTACGGTGTTGAAGATACCAGAAAACAAAGCCATTTAACAAAATACTACACCCACTTCCATCATAGTTTGTATGAACCATTCAGAGACAGCGTCAAATTCTAAACTTTGTTGTTTGTTATACAAAATATTATATCCCATATAGGCTGAATAAAGATGATACTTTTAAAAGGTAAAATTACAACACTCATGCAAATATAAAATAAACATGAAAGATTTAATTTAAACCATTAATTAATGAAGGAACCAGTAAGATGTTACTACTAGTTCAAAGAGATTTCACGGTACCAAAACTTACAACAGTTGGATCAGAAATGCCAAAATTAATTTACAAATAGATACAAATCTGGCTTTTTCTACTAGGGTAGGGGTACATATCAGTCAATTGTCTCTCTACCAGATAGAATTTAACTCTATAGACAAGTATTGAGTGCACTGCTGTCGGTTATCTTAAGCTTGCAGTTATAAAATAACTCAAAAGCTTAGAGCCCCCATAGAATCACAACCCAAAAGAACGCACTGAATGCTTAATTTTCCACTGAATACATCCAGTAACCCTTCGATTTATTACAAAGCCTTTCATAACTTATCCCTATCAACTATACTCATTACCAGTCCTCTGACTGAAGAAAGACCATTGCTGTTTATATAACTGGAATTGGGCTTATTTCCCCAAAGGTGTAGGTTCTTACAGGAAAAAACAACAGTCATAAATATCAGCATATACATATATATATGTGTGTGTGTGTGTGTGTGTGTGTATGTATGTTGTATTATATACTACAATATTTATAAGTACATGTATAACGTTTTGGGGATAGTAATAAAAATCATTTTTGGTGAATGAGCATTTTAAAAATCCTTTATCAGTTGCAAAATGGGAACAGTGGAAAATATACTACTTTAAGCTTGACTTATATGTGAAAATGATACCAATGAGACAGAGATTTGGAACAAAATTGATCTTGGAAGGCGGCAGAGAGAGGTACAAGCTCTCAGAATGGACCTGGAAGTCTTACTGCCTAAAGTCTGGATTCTCACCAAAAGACAATATTCCTTTGTTGCTACTTAGAAATTAAGAAGCACTTTAATTTTATCAGAAAGCTTTTTGTGGGTTTTGGTTGATAATATTCTGAAATTTTACAGGTTTTACCTAAGTTAAAACACATTGTACTAGTTTCAGGATAATGTTTCAGGCAGCATTTTTATGAGCTACTTTTCTGCATTTTTTAACATTTTCATTGAGTTATGAAGACAGTATACAACAAAAAAAATTCCAGTCTTATTTTCTCTTTGTTCCTACCTTGCATGGTATCATGTTCATCGAAACTCTTGCATATCTGAACCATGTTCTTTACCCTTTTGATGTACTTGGTCCCACATGCAAAGAGAGATTTGCCTGTCTTTACAAGTTTTTTAATGAAGTATCTTGCTTAAAGAGCTCATTTTTCTGTCTTTAGGCTATTAGACCAGCTTCCGAGAGCCAACGTTATTCTCCTAAGGTATCTGTTTGGGGTATTACACAACATTGAACAACAGTCCTCATCCAATCAAATGACTGCATTTAATTTAGCAGTGTGTGTCGCTCCAAGTATTCTTTGGCCTCCGACTTCCTCCAGCCCAGAACTAGAAAATGAATTTACAAAAAAGGTAATGAGGGTTTTCATATTTATGCCTTGGGGGACTAGGTCCCCATTTTGAAACTAAAATTTATGGTATTCTGAAGCATGGTTTCTTTAATAGCTTAAGTATATCTCCTTATAAATTTCAGTTACTGAAATTTGTCTATTGAATTCTATCCTGGTAGACTATAAGAAGGTGACAGTAAGCAGAAAAGTGATAGCAGTTGAGTTGCTTGAAGGATGCTAACCAATAGGACTGACTCACATCATAGTGAGATAAAAAGCAGTTGTTTAAAAAACAAAAACATAAGGACTTTGGAGTTAGATAAACCAAAGTTCAATTCTCAGCCATAGTTCAATTCTTCTTGCCGTAGTATAGTGTCCTCATCCAAAAACTGAAGGTGGTAATAATACAGTAGTTACTTGAAATCAAATCCCTGCAGTGCATGGCTGTTACAAGGGGCTTGGAGATACCAGTTCTCTTTGCTCCCAATATTTCTTCTACTCCTTGGCCTCAGCTACTGGGGCAAGGAAACAGAAAGGTTCTAATACAACTCATTGGAGGCACAAAGCTCCCTAGTAAACTGTTTCTTCTTCCCCCAAGTACCTCCAGGGAGGGAGTGTAATGGAAGGCAATGCCTGAATGTAGACTAATCAGGAAAAACACAAGTTTTCTTTTTGCTTTCTCTCTCCTTCATTGTGCACCCACAGAAGAGCATTCTTCCCAGCCTCATGACAACCTGCCCTTTACATAAGAAATACTTTCCATAAGCCTTTATTGATATTTTATAAATTTTAATAGCAAAGTATATTTCTTCACCAAAGATATTCTATGGGGAATACTTGAAATTACCCTAATTTTAAAGATAGAGCCACTAGTATAAAGTGTTATCATTAAGCTGACACCACAAATAATAACTTTAGTCCACTGATCAAAATTAATTGCTGTGCCCAAACTACTATTGACGACATCATAGTTTTATTAGGGGAAACTTTTGTATACTGTTTAAATATACAAAAAGTATACTTATGTATACTTTTAAAATATGAAATTTCTCAGGATTTTTTGTTAAAATCAGGATTCATGTATGAAATGTGATTTATAAACATGTTACATGAAAAGTAGCACTTTTAATTTTGTCCTTTTTTATAGGTTTCCCTGCTTATTCAATTTCTGATTGAAAATTGCTGTCAGATATTTGGAGAAGAAATCACTTCCCTGTTGGGAGAAGTTTCAGTGAGATGTGACACTAAAGAGAATGCCCCAGGTATTGTGAAGAAGTGGATTGGGTTTTGTAAGAAATAGACACATGTCTGTGAAGGTGCTGGAACAGTGGTTGCCCTGGAGCCCCGAGGTGAAGGGAGCCTCTAACCTGGTTCAGTGGGGCTTGGAGCTTTTGCTCCTTCCTTACAAGATCTGCCAATAGATCGGGGTATGTTAACACCATGATGGGGTTAAGAAATGCACAAGATGAGGCCCCCAGCCTTCAAGAAGTTGTTTATATGCTTTGCTATCATGGTTGGAACCTTTTGTATTTTTCATTTTTTTCTTTCTTTTTTTTTCTTTTTGTTTTGTTTTGGTGGTGGTACTGTGGATTGAGCCCAGGGATGTTCTCCCACTGAGATTCCCCCCATCTTTTTTTATTTAAATTTTGAAACAAGATCTCACTAAGTTACTATGCAGTTGCCTGGACTATGATCCTACTGTCTCAGACTCCCAAGTACTGGGCTTCCAGGCATGTGCTTGAACCTTTCTTTTAAATAAGATTTTGTGAGGAAACCATATGTAATAGAACTGCAGTAGTTGGAACTGGAGTGGAAGGCCCAGAGGCAGGCCTGGGTTTTTTGTTTCCCCCATCTTCTTCCTCCTAGTGGACCCTGAGACACCTCAGAATGCTAGTGTGCTAATGAAACTGTTTGAAACCAATTAGCAAATTGGTAAGGGGTGATATTCTTAATTCAAAGACATCCAAACAATAATAGTTATATCTTTGGCCAGTTATTCTATGCCACCAAACATCAGTATCTGTATCTGTAAAATATAGATAATAGTAATGTTTCACATTTATGATTCTTATAAAGATTAAGCAAGGTAATGAAGGTGACTTTAAAGAACTTTGTAAAAGAGAAACTGATAACGTTAGTAAATTGTTTTCCCCAAGACTAGAGATAATTACAAATAACTGCCTGCAGTCTACATTAGAAGGCAGAGTCTTATAAAAATATCTAAGTATAGCCAGGCGTGGTGGTGCATGCTATAATCCCAGAACTTGGGAGGCTGAGACAGGAGGATTGCTGGTTTGCGGCCAGACTCAACAACTTAGTGAGGCCCTCTGCAACTTAGTGAGACCCTGTTTCAAAATAAAAATAAAATAGGGCTGGGGGTATAACTCAGAAGTAGAATGCTCCTGGGTTCCATCCCCAGTACAACACACAAAAAAAATTTAAATATACCTTGCAATCCTTCAGATTTTTTACCATTTCTTGGTCTTATGACATATTTGTTGCTTTAAGAAAATCTTACCTTAGGAAACCTTATCTCATTAGAAACCAAGATAAATCTAGTGTACCCCAACAGGTTTCTTTTCTTCTGCACTAATAGTTGGGAAGGCTGTGAAAGATTCTTTTCTTCTTGAAAGTAGGAATTTGAACACTGTACATGAAAAGAGCATTACCCTAAGCATAGTTTTTTTTTTTTGAAGACAGAATGGACTATATTTGTGGTAAGTAAAAATGTTCATCATGATTTGATTTCTTTGACAGATATCTCTTGCTTCCAACTGAATGACTCCTCCTATGACAGCTTGGAAAACGAGCTAAATGAGGATGTGGACCCTCCATGTAGTGATTTGGTAAAGAAGCTTGGCCAAGGAAGCAGAAGCATGGACTCTGTTCTAACTCTCAGTGACTATGACCTTGACCAGCCTGAGGTGGAAGGCCTTTTAACCCTGAGTGATTTTGACTCAGAGCATTCTAAAGATGAAGATATTCAAATGAAGCAGCCTCTTGAGTCTAAGCTGATAAACGTTATAGTAACATACCGAAAAGCGGTAGTAGGGGAGCATGCCAGGGCCCCATCGGGCACATGTACACCCAGCTACCTGTCTGCAGCTGTAGCAGATGCTCCAAAAAGCTCACGGCGACACCGGCGTTGCTCAGAGCCCAGCATCGACTACATAGACTCAAAGCTTTCCTATCTCAGGGAGTTTTACCAAAAAAAGATACGCAAGTCCAGCTGCGATGCAATCCTCTCTCAAAAAGATGAAGACTATCTGAAGCGGAACCAACCCCTCCAGGAAGGGGATAAGACATGTTTAGTCACAGGCACTGATATCAGTAAGAAAAATGCCACCAATCAAAACAGTAAGAAGAAAAGCTTATCTGGTAATGAAGGAAGTCACGTGAAACTTTTCAGTAAGTCAAAGCCAATGGCCATTTCTGTGGCGTCTTGTAGTCATATGCCCTCCCAGGATCATTCCAGGAGCCAGCCCTTTGATGCAGATCCATGTGGATACTCCCCACCACACACAGCAGATGCCCTCAAGAGTTCACGGACACATCGGCGCTGCTCAGAGCCCAATATAGATAACCAGAACTGCAAACTGACCTATCTCAGGGGGATTTATTCAAAGAAACAACAGAAAACTAGCTGTGAAGCTGGTCTCTTGCATGGAGAGGAGGATTATCTCAAACGGCATAAGTCTTTGCAAATGGAGGGCCAGAAACTTATTAATCAGAGTTTGGTCATGGGGATTGAAGTGGGCAAGAGCAGTGCCACAAACCAAAGCACTGAGAAGATTTTACCCCCGAGACTAAGCCTTTGCCCAAGGTCTAGCTATTCCAGCTTATCTTCACCAGGCACTTCCCCATCTGGCTCATCAGTGAGCTCCCAGGACAGTGCTTTTTCTCAGATTTCTGAACACTCTGTGTTCACACCCACTGAAACTTCCTCTCCAATAGATTGTACTTTTCAGGCTCAACAAAAACAGGAAGAACTTTCTTCTGACTTTAGCAGTTCTAGCTTCATTTCTGGAATGCCTGGTCCCTCAACAGGGCAGGCCAGCAACCACTCAAATGACACAAAAAAGGACACCACAGAGTGGCATTCACAAATGCATTCTGTAACTCTTCACCCCAGCACATGGTTGAGAAATGGTGTGGCCAGTTTGAAAAACTGGTCTCTCAAAAAGAAAGCAAAGGCATCCAAACCAGAAGAAAAGAAAATAGGTTCCCTAAAAGAACCCTCAGAGTCACCTCCACATGCTTCTAATGTTCCAGAGGCCAGCTCACTGAAAGAGAGACAGAAAGACATACCCCTAGGGGCAACTGAAGGACTGGGAGCTGTGCAGACCACCCAGTGGGGTAGTTCTTATCCCTGTGAGGACTCAGACTCTCCATCCAGCCTAGTAGAAAGTGGACTTGAGCTTTGTATGAAGTCCCATGAGGGAGGAGAGAGGGGAGGGCAGTGCTCTTCTGATCCTCTGCCTTGGGGAAGAGCCTCATCCAGCTCTGTGACAGTGGAGGATGTGGACAGCCCAGACACAAGGTCTACAGTGATTTGTGATGATGGCGCCAAACATTCAACCAAAGACATTTAACCACAATAAGAATCAGATGCCCACAAAAACAGGAACTGGGCTAATAACAAAGACAGTAATTATTATGACCCCTTTTTATAAGATTCTGGGATAGGTAGCATAAGGATAATAAATTGCTAATATTTAGAACAATGAAAGAATTTTTTATTGAGACTACTTGGGCAAAAAAAATTTATGCTAAAAAACTTCATCATCTAATATTTTATCCTATCCTGATATTTCTAGAGATACTTGCAGAGGGCTAGAGAAAGCATCTTCTATAGAAGCCTGCCCATGTCAACAAGTCTGTGAGTTTAGTGTTCTGAGAAGACAAGATATCATAAATGAAGAATCAGAGAATGGTACAGAGATATCCACATTCCATGGAGTGCTTTTAACAAGTAGGCAAGAAAAAGATCATTAGTCAAAACATTAAGAAGAAAAGTATGTATGGTAATGAAGGAAATCATGCAAAACCTTTCCCTGAATCCAAACCATTGGGCTCTAAGCAACTTCTTGTGAGTGAATAGTTAAAATGACAGAAGGTGGGCATCTATTTTTAGTGCTACTCCCTCCAAACTGGTTGGCAAGACCTGATAATTGTTCCTAGGTAAGGAGATATAACCAGTATAACCTTTAAGACAAGAGAAAAGAGAAAGGTCCATGGATATAAGATAAACTAATGGGGTCTTAGACATCTATAAACCATGAGCCATTTGGGGACAAGAATATGGAAAAAATTATAGTGGCAACAGGACCATGTCTCTGAGAGGTAGATAGCACCTATATAGCTAATACTTAAATAACTTGGGTCTTAGAGAAAATATTATTTTACCCTTTAACTGAAAACACAGCTTTTTCTGTAGCAACTTATAGTCACTTGTCCTCACAGGATCATTCCCAGAACCAACCCATTGATAAGGCAAGAGGGAAGAAAACTAGAGTAATTCAAGCATTATGGGTACCATGACATCATAGTATTTTTTTTATTGTATCAGTTGATTTGTTTTTCTGTTATGAATTGCTTTGCAAAGACTCCAGGAAAAAGGGCTATGAGGAGAAAGAAGGAAATATGTGCTTATTTCAGTACCCTTTCCAAGAGAGCTAGGAACATGCTCCAGAAATGTAACTTTTCCTGTTTAGAAAGTGACCTCCCGCCAGTATTTGCTATCTTAGTGTGGAGGAAAAGACTACAACAACAGTCCTGTCTCAGTTACACAAACACTGTTACCTACCCATGATCAAAGCATGGCATCTCTTCACTAAAATGTTTCTCCATAGCCATGCCTCTTAGGTTACAGTCAGTAAGGGGAAAAGTTACTTATAAATCACCCTTACCTAATTTTTTGTAATTGAGAGAGCAGTTTAGAGGTTCGCAGGTAATAAGGAGTCACAGAATAGAATACCCAATGAAGTGGCTGCCAGGCCTTCTCAGATGATCCTTGGTTTTGGGTTATCTTGCTTTCAAAGGTTTTTCCATATTTTTGTCCCAAACAACTCATGCTTTATAGATGGTGTTGGCCTCATTATTTTATATCCATGGACCTTTCTCCCCCTCTTACCTTAAAGGTTATACCATTAAATCTCCTCATCTAGGAATAAATTACCAGGCCTTGCCAACCAACGTGGAGGGCTAGCACTAAACGTAGATGTGCATCTTCCTTCATTTTAACTACTCAGCTTCAAGAAATTGCTTACAGCTCATGTGAGCACTTTTGCCCACCATCAAATGGACCTTTCTCCCACAATCTACCCTATTCCAAAATATTTTTCTTCTCAATTACCAGGAAACTGTCACGTCAGACATGCTTCCTTTGTCTTAAAGGTTGGATTTCCAGTTATAGGATATGAAATGTTTTCTGGAAGACAAGTTATTTATTTCAGTATTAGCCATAGGTGCTACCTACCTCTCAGGGACATGGCCCTATTTGCTCTAATCATTACAATTAACTTTTAGAACTCTGTGTCCAAAGAACTCTTTCAGGACACTTGGCCATCTCAGTCACAGATGTGAGATTTCACCTTATAACCAACCACTCCCAGATGAAGACTTCTGACTTCTAACTGTCCACATACATCCTTTGTGGTAAAATATGTAACGTCAGCAGGGATTCTCCTTACCCTTAGGGCATACTACTGTCAGAACTGCAAGATGTGAATGAAGATTTTATGGCTTGGAGTATCTTTCTAGAAGAAATTACTTCTGTACTTACCAAAAATAATAGTTCTAGCCTTTTTTCTGTAGGTAGAAAAACCACCCACCCAATTTGAAGCATAAAAGAAAATAGTCACTAGGGTTATTTAATAACCATTCCCACTTTCTGTGTACCCTTAGATACTTCTATAATACTAAATGTGAATAGTTTGTTAATATCGCTGTAAAGTATTATATTGTATGATTTGAAGACAGATTACATGTCATTTTATTATACTACATCAATCTATAATATATTAGACTGATGCTTTAAAATACTTTGAGTTTGTATAATATATCTTGACAGATTTTATTACCATATGTTATGTAATAAATGTGTATTTTTGTACTTGCAGAAGCTGCTGCTAACTTTTAAAGTTGTTTGGTTTTCAAGGCACTGATAATGGATATGTATGAACTCCATGCTGTCTGTTAAATAAAATGCCATTCTGCAGAGTAAACAGTCTCAACAGAGCGATATTGACTTTGGGGAGTTGTTTTCATCAGTAAGCCCAGAATCTGCCTCACATTGCAAATTTCATAGAGTATAATTAATGTTGAGCTTTGAGCACTTATTCATGTCACAGTCTTTCTAGAAAAAGTAGGGTTTTTCCTTTCATATTTTTAGAATCTTATTTGCCAAACAAGTTATGTTTTAGATACACAGTCTTCATTTCATCAGGAGTTATGTTCCGTTGCACTTTTAGAATAACATATATAGCCTATAATCGTCTATCAAAAGAACCAGCACATCTTAATTGACTATGAGATTTTCTTATAGTTTAACTCTGGACCATTTTGACCAGAGTACCCAGTTGACCTTAGATGCACACCAAGACATATAAATTTGTTAAATGTGAGTGGCTTCTCATGACTGCTGCATCTTTGCCTTCTCAAAGTTCACTGAAGTCTCCTCCATATAAATTTAACCAGAATTTCAAAGGGAATCATAAAAACATACTGCTGAGTCCAGAAAAAAAAAGTTATTTGCCCTCACTGGATAGTGAGAACAACTCCAATTTGAGAAATATTACTACCTACATTGGGGCATTGTGCACATCCACTGATACAAATTTCTATCTAAATTTTACAGAAATACAAAGATAATTTTGCTGTTAAAAAGACTTAATCCAATGTTTTTAGTAGGTTAATAACTATCTCCTTTATTTTTTCTACTTTTTGTGGAATAACATTGAATCAAAAGGATCTAATATATCCTTGACCCAATGGCATATCTTTTCTGTTGAAAAATATTATGTGTTTGGTCCAAATTCTGCTGGAAATGTTTAACTTCTACTTTCCTCACAGGTCACATTTTGCAAACTACTATTTTAGGGCAAAGGAAAATTTACTACCAAGATATTCTTAGTAAGTTTATTCCCTAAATAATAAAGTTGGGTAAATGCTCATTTTCTTTAATATCTAATCTGGTTATGGAGAGTTCTCATGAGCTAAGTTTCCTGATGAAAAGAGGAGTACTTACTCTAGAGTTCTGTGCTGCCTGCCCTGAGCAAATCCTGCTCTGCTTCTGTGCCATCTTCATGTTGCATTCAGTTTCTTTCTTGACTCCTTGAGCTTCAGCTTTGCATAATGTCAGTTGCTATGGTAGAATAGGTAGAAAAGCCCTGAGGTGTAATTTGGAAAGTTTTACTTTGAAATCCCAAAGAAATATATGTAGTTGATGGTACTGAGTGAATATTCTTTAATTTGTGTTCTCTTTGTGCAGCACCAGAGCATATATATATATATATATATATATATATATATATATATATTTAGGTAGAGTGTTTTCTAACTATTTTTGCCAGTGAAAAGAAGAGTATTTTCTAGAGTTTAATCCTATATGGTAATAATACAAGATGCAGGGTTTGTAAACATTAAGATTTAAATGCCAGTTTTCATATAGGTTCAATTTTAGATTACAGTAAGTTGGAATTAAATTTAGAACTTCTCATCGAAGCCTCTTGATCAGCTATGAGAAGTGACCATGTTAGCTAAAAACTTGAGACAGACCCATTACTCTGAGCAAATAAAATTGATGCTATAAAGAAATATACTTTCCTCTGCCAGATCACAGGAGCTATGATTGTTACTGCCTAAAATTTTCAGAAAGAAAAGAAATACATCTTTGCCCAAGAATGGGATGAATAGCAGTGAATCATCAAAATACATGAATACAGAGAAGCTCACTGCTCGGTGGCACAGCAAATGAGTAATGGGAGAGGAAAGCCTTCGGTGAGCTGATACACACAAGAAACTGAATCACAAGGAGCTCAGAAAAATTGAAAGAAGAGCATGAGGGAGGGGGAAATGGAAGTGTTGAGATATAAAAATGCTCTTCAGGCAATTAAGTTTTTATTGCTAGGTACTATTCTAGACCCTATTGATATAGGTGGAAAAGAAATTGTTTCTGTCCTTGGGGCCTTAAACCAACTAAGGAGGAAATGGAGCTGTGTGAAAAAGGAGAATAGTAGCACTTATTAGGTGCTTACTGTTTCTTGCATGTGTTGTTATAAATATACTAGTGTTATTTAATGCTCATAATAGCTCTTGTTTGGTAGGTACCTTCAGCTAGAACCTCATTCTGACCCCAGGATTTTTTTCCCTACTCTTCCACCTTAAAATAGAGATGATAAGCTTGGAAGGCTGAGACAGGAGGATCACAGGTTCAAAACCAGCCTCAACAACATGGTGAGACTCAGCAACCTATCACGACCCTGTTTCAAAAACAATAAAAAAAAAATTAAGGACTAGTTTCTATTCTAGCCTGGAGGTAGAATACCCCTGGGTTCAATCCCCAGTACCAAAAAATAAAGATATTTCTTCCATAATAAAGTAATCACAATTATGTGTGTGAGGACCAATCCAAGCTTTACTAAATTATTGTATCTAGACTGGGCATCTCCAATTTAGGAAAACCATTGAGTATCAGAATTAGTAAGCTGCGATGAACGGAAAAATAATTGGATTCAGCATTTGATCCAGACAAAATGGTGTCTGTAAACATGTGTTTCCATGATCCTCATCACTAAGTACAGCTATAAATCTTGGAAACAATACTAGAGAAAACCAAAGGAGAAGCTGAAAGGGCAGTAGGAACAAGGCAAATTGGTTAAGAACTGAAGTACTAGCGGAACAGCACAACATCAGAACACCTTGTCTCCTCACCCAGGAGAAGGTGACTGTGTTAGCTTTTCATCACTGTGACCAAAATACCTGACATGAACTTAGAGGAGGAAAGGCTTATTGTGGTTGAGTTTTATAGGTTTCAGCCATGGTCAGCTGGCTCTATTGCTTTGGGCTTGAGGCTTTGTGCAGAACATCGTGACAGAAAGTCATGGTGGAAAAAGAGCTGCTCAGCTTATGATGGCCAGGAAGCAGAAAGAGGGGAGGGGGCCAAGGACAAGAGAGAGTATCCCTGAGAGCATGCCCCTAAGGACCCACTCCTTCAACTAGGTTCTACCCCCTATAGTTTCCCACCACTCCCCAGTAATGCCATCAAATTATTAACCCACTAAAGAGGTTAGAGCCCTCACAGTCCAATCACTTCTCAAAGCCCCGCCTCTGAACACTGCTGCATTGGCGACCAAGCCTTCTGCACAGTAGCTTTGGGAGGACACTCCAGCCCTGACCTTTCCCAGCACAGCAACAGAAAGCCCAGACATGCTCACTCCTCTGATAACCCGGAGCCCCGCTGGCACCAGTAAGGCAGAACCATCAGCAAGAGGGGTTGATGGGAGCCCTTTCAACAATGGAAAGCCATAGGAAGAGTTTTCTTGCCAGGCCTGAGATTCCCCTTCCCCACTGGGAGATACCAAGTTGGTCAGACAACAGCAAAAGAGACTCAGCCACAAGCAGCTTAACCTGGGAAGCTGCTTGGTCCCAGCAGGCCCAAGGACTCCCCTTCCCTTTCCAAAGACAATGGGACAACCAGGTGGCATAGACAGGAGGTATCCACCACAAAAAGTACCCATCCAGGGAATTCTCAAGCCCACAAGACAAAGAGGCTTCTCTGGCTAGAAACGGGTCAGAATAACACACTCCACAAAACCTCTGAAAATTAAGTTCCCATTGTGCCCACAACCCCCAAACATAAGCCAGGACCTGGGTGCTAAATCTAAACATAGTGACCACCAACTAAAATAGATTTAAATATGAGCCAGAGTATATTAACATAACAGACAAATATTCAGGATACAGTTAAAAATCACCTGTCACGCCAAGAACCAGGAAAAGTGTCCCATATTGAGATGACTTTAAAGCAACCATCTTTAAAATGTGCCCCAAATCAATAACTGTTTTAAACAAATGAAAAAATATAAAATCTCAGCAAAGGAATCGAAGTTACACAAAAGAATCAAATGGAAATTGTTGAACTGAAAAATAAGAATCTCAGTGTGGGGCTCAATAACAGTCGAGATGATAGGATAAAATCTTAGAACAGGAGGAGAGATCAACAGAGTTTGATCACAATCTTAAAGTGGAAAAGACAGAACCTCGGGGATCTGTGGAATACAGCCAAAGACCCAACATTTGTATCAGTAGAGTTGCAGAAGGAGGGGTAAACAGCATTCAAGAGATTCTACAAACTGCCAGAGAAAGTGCCAAGTCACATTCAGGGCTAAACCAACAGCAGGTTTCTTACAGTGCAAGCGCACAGTCCAAGAGGGAATGGAATGACATATTCCAATTTCTGAGAGAAAATAACTGTCAACTCAGAATGCTATCTCCAGCAAATCTATCCTTCAGAAATCAAACAGAGATAAGAACTTTTCTAGACAAAACTGAAGACTGTGGGTGTAGCTCAGTGTCAGAGTGCTTGCCTTGGCCAGGCGTGGTGGCGCACGCTTGTAATCCCAGTACTTGGGAGGCTGAGACAGGAGGATCCGGGTTCGCGGCCAGCCTCAGATACTTAGTGAGGCCCTTCACAACTTAGTGAGACCCTGTTTCAAAATAAGGAATAAAAAAATAGGGCTGGGAGTGTAGCTCCGAGGTAGAATGCCCCTGGGTTCCATCCTCAGTAACAACAACAACAACAACAACAACAAAGAGTGCTTGGCTTGTTTGCACAAAGCCCTGGGTTTGTTGCCCAGCCTTACAAAAATTTTAAACTGGGGGAGTTCACTATCACCAGATCAGCTTTACAAAAGAGGTTTAAGGGAGTGCTACATACAAAAACAGAAGAAGGTAAGTACCTCATGAAAATATGTGATAGTATAAGAGAAATAGAAAAGACTCAAACCTTATCAGTACAATAAATCACCAAATCTCAAAGATGAACAACTAGACAAGAAGGATGCAACAATTAATATTCAAAGCAAACAGAAAAAAATTTAACAAAATGACAGGAGTAAGTCCTTACATATCAATAATAGCATTGAGGGGGAAAGCTGAAAGCATCCCTGTTTGCAGATGACATGATTCTATGTAGAGAAAAACTTAAAGGCTCCACTAAAAGACCATTGGAATTGATAAATGAATTCAGTAAAGTTACAGATACAAAATCAACATATAAAAGGCATAGCATTTTTGTACATCAATAAGGAGATTGCCAAGAAAGAAATTGTGAAAGGAATTCCATTCACAATAACTATAAAAAATTAAATACCTAGGAATAAACCTCCCAAGGGAGTAAAAGACCTCTACAATGATAATGACAAAACTCTGATGAAAGAAATTGAATAGGTCACCAAAAAATGGAAAGATATCCATATTCATGGATTAGAAGAAATAATATCGTTAAAATGTTCATACTTCCCAAAGCATTTTATAAATACCAAGGACAGTCTCAAGCACAGATCTAGAAAAATCCCAAAATTCTATGGATGCACAAAAGACCCAAAATAGCCAAAGCAATCTTGTGACAACATGGATGGAAGTGCAGATTATGTTAAGTGAAATAAGCCAGGCACAAAAAGACAAGTACCACATGATCTCATATGTGGTATATAAAAAAGCTGACTCGCAGGAGTTGAGGGTAGAATGGTGGTTACTAGAGGCTGGGGAAGAACAGGGGAGAGAGGAGGATGGAGAAAGGTTGATTAGTGAGTACTAAGCTACAGTTAAAATAAGAAGCTTTGGTGTGGTATTGCACGATACATTGACTATAGATAACAAAAACTAGAAGAAAAGATATTAAATGTTTTCACCATGAAGAAAAGATAATCAAGGCTATAGGTAGGTTTAAACTAATTTAAATATTATGCAATGTATATACATATTAAAACTTTACATGGTATCACAATATCATGGGTAATTTTTATGTTTTTATATATCAGTTAAAAATAAACATAATAAAGTGAGAAACATGAACCTAAATGAAAGTGATCTAAACTTCAAAGTGGAAAAACATTAAAACCATTAGAATACTATATGCTACATGTACATAACATAATACCTACTACAAAAGCTATATATTTGATGAATTTATCTTTCTAAAATAAATAAATCAAGATGAAAACTTTATAAATGTTTAAATAACCTACAGAAAGGCAAAAGTGGGAAATAAGAACAAAACCAGAGGAAACAAACATAAAATAAATAATAAAATGGCTCTACCATATCAAGGACTACCTTAAATGTAACCTGAACGAACTGACCAAAAGACAGGGATTGACAAAGTGCAGGGAGTGGAGAGGTAGCAACAAAGACAATAACATATAATCCAAAGATGCCCTGTCTACAAGAAACACTTCAAATGCAATGTCATAGATAAAATTAAGAGAATGAAAAATATACACTGTGCAAACAATCCAAAGAAAGCAGGAGTGGCTATACTAAAATTGGATAATGTTGGCCTCAGAGCAAAGAAAATTACTGATGATGGGGATGTTATATAACAACAAAAGTATCTACCTGGCGCAGTGGTACACACCTGTTAATCCCAGTATTTGGGAGACTGAAACAGGAGGATCGTAGGTTCAAGGCCAGCCTCAGCAACTTAGCAAGGCCTCAGTAACTTAGCGAGACTCTGTTTCAAAATAAAAAAGGCTAGAGGTATAGCAGAAGTAGAATGCCCCTGGGTTCAATGCCCCTGGGTTCAATCCCCAGTACCAGAAAAAAAAAGTATCAATCCAAAATCCTAAATGTGTATGCACAAACAGCAGACCACAAACAAAAAGCTTCAATATAGGCAAAGCAAACACATAACTGAAAAGAAAACTAGACAAACCCACAATTATAGAGACTTCAGTACTTCTCTCAAGGACTGATGGAACAACTAGACAGAAAACCAACAATGATGCCGAGGAAAACACCATCAATCAAATTTAGCCAGCATTCATAGAACATTCCAACCAACAGCAGAATATACATTTCTTTTTTTCAATTTCTCATAGAACATGTAACAAAATAGACCATACTCTGGACCATAAAACAAACATCAATATTAAAACAAAATTATATGGGTACATATGCTTTCTGACACTGTAAAATCAGACTAGAAGTAAATATCAGAAAGATTACAGGAGAATTTCTAAACACTTGGATACCAAACAGTCGCCTCTAAATAATGCATGAGTCAAAAAGGAAGTTTCAAAGGACTTTTTTTAAATCAAAGAAGTAAATGGAAATACAACAGATCAAAATATATATGGGATAGTGCTAAAGTAGTAGTGAGAGAAAAATTCATAATCCTAAATGCTTACATTAAAAAGGAGAATCTCAAACTAGTAAGCCAAGTTCCTACCTCAAGGGACTAGAAAAAGAAGAACAAAATAAATCCAAAGCAAGCAGAAGGAAATTATTAATAAAGATCAGAGCAGAAAACAGTGAAACTGAATATAGTAAAATAAAGGGGGAAATCAATAAAGGGTTAGTTCATTAAAGAAAATAAAATTGGTAAACCTCTAGCGAGACCAGTGACACAAGCACAAGTCACTAGTATCAGATGTGAATCACAGGATGTCATTACTACGATCCTGCAGCCATTAAGAGGGTCTCAAGAAGCGGGTGTGGTGACACACGTGTGTAATCCTAGTACTTGGAAGGCTGAGACAGGAGGATCACATGTTCTCACCCAGTCTCAGTAGCTTAGTGTGACCCTGTTTCAAAATAATAAAAAATAAAATAGGGCTGGGGGTGTGGCTCAGAGGTAGAATATCCCTGGGTTTAATCCCAGTGTGGGCACTGTGAGGTCTGGCCATGAATTCTTGCCAAAGGAGACTGAGAACAAAGACCCAAGAAAAGGCATGAAAGAAAGACAAACGCCCCCCGACCATTACCCTGCCCTGAGATGACCTGGTCACTAGACCACCAACAAGCAGCATACATGACTACTCCTGTACCCCCCTTCCTTGCCCCATAAAAAGACCCTAGTCTGTAAGGGGGGGAGGGCTTCTGACTCTCCTGGGCTCTTTCCTGGTCAGTCTCCCCTCCTAGAATTTACCCCAAATAAAGCCTGTTTTGGTCTGTCTGGAAAATCATATCAATAGCCACAGAAAACCATTTCTGACTCTCCTCTCAGATCCATGGCCGCTCAGGAGACACAAGGACACTGTCAGCAGAAAACACAGCTCCCCGCCTGTCCCAACCCTAATCATTAGAAATGGGTTCCTCAAAATGCTGAGGGTGGGAGTAAAGATACACTCTGCTCACTTCCCCCATCTGTAAAATGGTGATACCAACTCGAAGGACAGAAAACGATTATTTATTCCCTCCCCAGATATGTATGATCTCACTGTATATCAGGGGCTGTCCTTGCTGGTAGTGCGCTGGGGAAAAGTCCTGCCCTCCTGGAGGTTAGGGGGAAAGGCAGACAATCCGTAAGACCACGGGGGAATGGTTAGCATATCAGGTGTGGTGAAAGCCACAGAGAAGAGTAGAGCGGGGAGGAGGGAAGCGGCAGGAGGCACAGCCCGGGGAACCTCGGTCAGGCGCCCGGAGCCGGGCTGAGGCGGGCAGCAGTGCTGAGGATATCCAGGCCGAGAGCATTTCTGGCACGGCGAAGGAAGGGCAAACTGCCAAAGCGTTTAAAGCCCTCTATGTGTGGGCAGGTGAGGAGAAGTAATCTGACATCTAGGTATTTTGTGGTCTTTTTCCCTTCTGTTGCCGCCAGGTTTTGTCAAGAGATTCAAAGTAGTATCTAAAATCGGAGCCATTTGATGTGACCTTAGAAATGGACAGGGTGACCTCGAATGACCTCTGAGAGGTCACATCTGAAAGGGGTCCACAGTTAGGAAGCGGCGGGCTGTTTCTCGTGTTTTCCCCTGGCCCACGTTCATCCCCGGCCTTTGCTGAACTGCGAAGCTGGCCACTCGGTGTTTACTTAGAACCCAACACTGGTGGTGGCCAGAGACTGGCTTCCCTATCACATTCTGCAGCGCAAAACCGGTGCCTCTTCAGCTTGGGCTTCTAATCCTCTTAGTTGCGAGCACAGCACAGTGTCACTTCTCCATCCTCAACAACACATCCAGTCCAGCGATCTCCACCGACATCACACATCCACTCAGCGCGTGGCAGTGCACACGAATGCTTGGTCCTCCAGGACTGGGCACAGCCAGGGCAGTGGTGCTGGACTCTGCCTGGCTCTGAGGAACCCTCTTACTATGACTTCTCCTTCCCTCCTGGTGGTGTCAAGGGCAGGCTACACCAATGGCCAAGTAGCGGGTCTTGTTTTATAAAGAAAGCTCTTTTTTTTTTTTTGCGGTACCGAGGAATGAACGCAGGGGTGTTCTAACTCCATGCTACGCCCCCGGCCCTATTTTTTTATACTTTATTTTGAAACCGGGTCTCACGAAGTTGCGGAGGGCCTCACTAAGTAGAGAGAGATAGAGAGAGAGAGACAGAGAGAGAGAGAGACAGGGAGAGAGAGAGAGGGAGAGCTGAGGCTGGCCGCGAACCCAGATCCTCTGGTCTCCGCCTCCCAAAGTACTGGGATTACAAGCATGTGCCACCACGCCCGGCTATAAAGAAAGCTCTTGGAGGTATGTGGCACCAATTTCTACAACTGGTTTCATAAGCGGGCCGTGGTGGCGCACGCTTGTAATCCCAGTACTTGGGAGGCTGAGACCAGAGGATCTGGGTTCGTGGCCAGCCTCAGCTACTTAGTAAGGCCCTCCGCAATTTAGTGAGACCCTGTTTCAAAAATAAAGAATAAAAAATAGGGCTGGGGTATAGCCCAGAGGTAGAATGTCCCTGGGTTCAATCCCCGGTACCGCAAAAAAAAAAAAAAAACTGGTTTCTTGCCACCAACGCTTTTTTTTTTTTTTTTGGTACTAGGGATTGAACCCAGGGGCATTCTACCTCCAAGCTATACCCCCAGCCCTTTTTATTTTATTTTTTATTTTTTAAACAAGGTCTTACTAGGTTGCTAAGAGTCTTGCTAAGTCTCTGAGGCTGGTCTTGAACCTGTGATCTTCCTGTCTTGGCCTCCCAAGTACTGGGATTGCAGATCTGCACCACCACGCCTTCCTGGGGTTTCACTTTTCACCCAGCCCCAGGCAGTGGCATGAGTGTGGGCAAGGCCCTGCTCCATGACAACCCTGCTTTCCCATTGTCCTTGACTGTGTGAGGTGCTTGGTTTGGAGGATGGGGCAACAACAGGAGGGAGCTAATTTACAGGTGCTAATTAGTAGGATGGGGCTGAGTGTGGGCTCCTTAACCTGGAAAAGGCTTCCCTGCTCCCTGGGTTTCCCCTCCTGTCCAGAGTGGACCTGCCAACGCTCCACGTTCCAGCCCGTGCCTGTGTGTCACTGACCAGCCTACAACAAAGGCTTGCTGGGAATCTGAGGTTCAGAAAGATGAAGGACGGGTGCCGCCCGTCTGTCTGCAACGGGTGCATTGCGTAATACTCACTCTCTCTGATCTCTCCTGTGGAGTTCTTGGTGTCCACTTCTCCCTTTCCACTCTGTAACCTAACACTGCCCCTGGCTTCTTATCAGCACTGCCTCCTGCCCCACCTCCTGCCTCTGCTCTCAGATGGCCAGAAAACAGATTCTACCCCTGCTTTGAAGCCTGGAGGATCCTGTCATTCCCCTTAACACCCTTTGTTTGCTGGACTCTTTTCCAGTGATGCTGTAGCCCTAAGAGGACCTTAACCCGCCCACCCGCCCACCCTCCACAGCTTCTGCCAGCCTCATTCCTTCCCCCGCTCAGGCCACATGCCCTCATTGGCTCTGGAGGTCCATGGCGGTGGGGACAGGGCTTGGATTTGAATATTCAGTCCAGAGTTTTTCAGCTCTTCTATAAACTCAGGAGATAGGAAAAACAACACTGTTGACTGTGGACTCCCTTAGTTTTGTTTTGTTGTTGTTGTTGTTGTTTTGGTACTGGGAATTAAACCCAGGAGCATTTTACCTCTGAGATACACCCTCAGTCCTTTTTACTTTTTATTTTGAAACAGGGTCTCGCTATGTTGTAGAGGTTGGCCTTGAACCTGCAATCCTCCTGTCTCAGCCTCCCAAATACTGGGATTATAGGCGTGTGCCACCATGCCCAGCTTTCTAAGCTGTTATAACTTCTAAGTGTACTCTGAGGGGGGGGGGAATAATAAAGCCCTAGGGCATCAGACCCAGCCCAGAGAGATGGCATTTTCCATCTGTGGGGAAATATCTAGGGTCATCACCCTCTGGGCCCCTAGGTTTGGCCAGGGGCGGCAGCCTGATGAGCTGTAGCATGCACACCCCAGCTCGCCTCTTCTGGGTTTAAGGAACCCCAAGCCACCAGCTCAGCAGAGGTATTATGTAGGTGTTTCCCAAGTATCCCAATGGAAACGGATCATTCCCATTACAAGTTAACAATTTGCTTCTTAAGAAGAGTCTCTGCCTGCTTCCTTTGCTTGTTCCTAGAAAGAAGACTATGATTTGAAGCAAGAAAAAAGGAAAACTCATCCTCCAAGTAGCTTTTCTCAAAGACATTACTGCAGAGAGCAGGGAGTTCCCTTTGCAGATCCCAAACTGCTTGGGCCTTTCAGAAGTGGGAACAGAGATACTCACAAAATTTTCAACAGTAAAACTACAAGTGTAAAACTGCACAGGCTACTGGTAATATCAGTATCTCAGTGTCCTTTACCTTTTCCTTCTTTTTTTTTTTTTGTACTAGAGATTGAACCCAGGGGCATTCTATCTCCAAGCTAGAGTCCCAGGCTCCACCCCCCCTCCCTTTTTCTAACAGGATCTCCTTAAGTTAATGAGGGTCCCACTAAGTTACTGAGGCTGGCCTCCAACCTGCGATCCTCCTGTTTCAGCCTTCCAAGTACTGGGTTTACAGGTGTGTACCACCATGCCTGGCTTGTCCTTCACTTCCTATTGTATGTAATTCATGAACTTAGTATGCCAACTTGTGGGAAAACAAAGTCTTTCTCCTGACAAAATAAGCTACTTATGAGCACATAAATGAGTTTTTTGGGTGTAAAAGTATATTAAAACATGGGATATCAAAGGGGAAAATAATGACAGTAGCCATTGGAGGTAAAGAGGCTAGGTGCCTTTGTCAGCCTGCTCGAGATTTGTTCTTTGTCCCCATCAGCTACCAACTCTTGGGCTCTCCTGTGGGCCTCCCACTGCTCAGTGCCTGGCATACTGTTCGATGGGACTAATACACCTCAAGGATACTTTTCTAGAAACACAAACAAGTGACAAGAGATGGATTTGAGCTTTGCAATCTTTCCTACCTGCCTGTCCCCCAGGGAGACAGGAGTGGTCAGGAGTGAGGGATGGAGAGGAAGAGGGATTAGATAACATGAGTAGGATAATGGGTTTATGATACTGAAAATGATAGTTACTATATTATAATACTCATGATCATCTCTTAAGCTTCTTATAGTTGTCAGAGTTTATTCAGTTCCAGTTTTCAATACCCATGATTACATGGGCTGAGTAAGCATGATTTCCCCATCTTACAGATGAGTACTCTGGTCACTCAACTAGAAAATAGCTGAGCCATGGCTTGATTTGGGTCTTCTGACTACTCACTAACCTTGTGCCTTTTTAAGGCACCAAGCCATAGGGTTCTTGTATACTTAAAATGTGAAGTTTCTACCACCCATTCCTCTCCCAGTTATTCCAGGTTCTTAAGGGCTCCCAGACCTACTGTGTCTCATGGCTGAAAACAGACTCTAATGTGAAAATTAGACCACCCAGTACTAACCATGAACTAAAAGTATTGATAAATCAGCCTCATCGAAACTAAACATGTCTCCTCATCAAATGACATCAGATGAGTACTCTGGTCACTCAACTAGAAAATAGCTGAGCCATGGCTTGATTTGGGTCTTCTGACTACTCACTAACCTTGTGCCTTTTTAAGGCACCAAGCCATAGGGTTCTTGTATACTTAAAATGTGAAGGTTCTACCACCCATTCCTCTCCCAGTTATTCCAGGTTCTTAAGGGCTCCCAGACCTACTGTGTCTCATGGCTGAAAACAGACTCTAATGTGAAAATTAGACCACCCAGTACTAACCATGAACTAAAAGTATTGATAAATCAGCCTCATCGAAACTAAACATGTCTCCTCATCAAATGACACCATTAAGATGATGAATAGATAGGCCAAAGACCTGGGAAGGGGGGGAGTACACACAGCATACATTCAACAAAACCAGAATAAAGAAATCCTACAAATCAAGAATACAAACAATTCAATTTATGAAATGGACAAAAGGGCCTGAAAATATACTTCACAAAGGAGATAAAAATGGCCAATAAGCACTTGAGAAATGCTTAAACAACATTAGTTATGAGAAAATGCAGACACAAACCACAGTGAGAGAATTGCATGCATACTGGCATGGCTAAAAGTCTGACATCACTAAAGGATATGGAGCAACTGGAACATTCACACACTGCAAGGTCAAGGTGTAAAATGGTATGGTTGCTTTGGAAAACTGTTTGGTAATTTCTTATAAGATTAAACATCTATTTACTCTAGATAATCATCTAAGCAGGCATTAATGTATATCCGCACAAAGACTTTTATACACAGGGATTCATTGTAGCTTTGGTTCATAAGAGCCAAAAACTTTTAACAAACCAAACATTGTTGATAGGAGGATGAATAAATAAATTATGGTATGTTCATGAAATGGAATACTACTAAGCATTTTATTTATTTTTTATATGTTTTTATTGGTGCATTGTAGTCTCACATCACAATGACTATCAGTTTGGTGTTAACATACATGCACACAGCTCTTGGTGTTCCTCTCCCCTGCCTCCCCCGCCCCACATGTAGTACTGAGATTGATGTTGGTATAATCTCATATGTTCACATTCTTTATGATAGTAATTCCATAGATTCACTTCTTTCTTGCACTTCCCCTTCCCTTTTACCCCTTCCCTTGCACCACTGAGGGTTCTCCGTTGTCACTGGAGTCCCTTTTGTGTCCCCACTACTCCCTAGGTTGTGCATAGTAATGAAAACATATGTCCCTCCTTTTTTTGTGATTGGCTAATCTCACTTAACATAATGTTCTCCAGATCTTTCCATTTTCTTGCAAATGCTGTTATTTTGTTCTTCTTTATTGCTGAGTAGAATTCCATTGTGTGTATTTCCCACAATTTTGTAATCCATTCATCTGTTGATGGACATCTAGGTTGGTTCCATAATTTGGCCACTGTGAATTGTGCTGCT
>PVJS01004768.1:0-67353 GCA_004027185.1 Glis glis
AGAGAGAGAGAGAGAGAGAGAGAGAGAGAGAGAGCTGAGGCTGGCCGCGAACCCGGATCCTCCGGTCTTCGCCTCCCAAAGTACTGGGATTACAAGTGTGCGCCACCACACCCAGCATTGCTTCTGAAATATTTTTATTTTGTTCTTGAATGGCAGGTTTTTTTTGAAGGATAAAATGCCAGGTTCACATTTATTTATTTTCTTTTTAAAATTTTAATTAATTAATTAATTAATTAGTTTTTGTGGTACTGGGGATTGAACCCAGGGGCATTCTACCTCTGAGCTACACCCCAAGCCCTATTTTATTTTTTATATTGAAACATGGTCTCACTAAGTTGCGAGGGCCTCACTAAGTTGCTGAGGCTGTCTGCGAACCTGTGATCCTCCTGTCTCAGTCTCCCAAGTACTGGGATTACAAGTGTGAGCCACCATGCCTGGGCATATTTGTTTATTTTCACTCAGCACATTGGAGAAATTATTGCACACTGGCTCCCACTGTTGGCTTTCAGAAGTCAGCTATCAGTTTACTTGCCTCTCCTGTGCTGATAATTTATCTTGTCTCCAAGATAAATTATCTCTCAAGATAGTCTCTTTATCTAAAGTGTTCTTCTATTTTACTAGATGCATTTAGGTATGCCTTTATATTTACTTATGCTGCTTGGAATTCATTTTGCTTCTTAATTTCAGAATTCATGGAATACTCTGGAATTTCCCACAATCTCATCAAATGGTACACTCCTTTATCCTTTCTATAATATCCTCTGCACCTTCAGAAACTATGAGTAGATGTATATTGGTCCTTCTCATCCTCTTCTCTGAGTTCCATTTCTATATATGAAGTATGAATACAAATAAAATATATATTTATGTATGTGTGTATTTTTATTTTTCTCATGTGCATTGTATATTTCTTTATAAATTATTGTTAATGGATTATTTAATAAATTATATATCTAATCAATTGTTTAATTCATCCATTAAGTTTTTTGATGGTTTCCCTTTTTAACAGAAAGTTAATAACTTTTATTTTTTAGAGCAGATTTGGGTCCACAGCAAAATCTAGAGGAAAGTACACAGAGTTCCCACATAACGTCTAGCCACTCGCTCTCACAGCTTCCCCACCATTAACATCCCAGAACCAGTGTGGTATGTTTGTTACAGTCAACGAACTGACAATGACACATCATTATCAACCCAAATCCACAGCTTATATTAGGGCTCGCTTATTATGTGCCTTGATGGGTTTTGACAAATGTGTAATGACACATATCCACAATTCTGGGATAATGAGTAGTTCCACTGCACTAAAAATCCCTTGTGCTCCACTTATGCACACACCTCTCTCCCCACACACTTTTCCATTAGGAGCATTCCAGTGTTAGAGGCCGTCATCAGGATCTTCTGAAAATTAAAGAAGGTAAGGCCACCAGCTCAGATTACCAAGTTTGAGTTTTTATCCCTTGGTCATTCAAGGGCTATGATTTTTGTTGTATCATTCCTAACCACTGAGATGTCGTAAATCTACTAATACCACCCATCAAAAAATTACAGTTGGCTCTCCATATCCAAAGACTCTGTATTTGTGGATACAACTAACTACAGATTGCAAATATTTGAAAAAATATCTCTACTGAACACATACAGACATTTTTTCTTGCCCCATTCCCTAAAAATATAGCATAACAACTATTTATATAGCATTTACACTGTATTAGGTATTAAAAGTAATTAGAGGTGATTTAAAGCATACAGGAGCATGTGCATAGGCTATATGCAAACATGTCACCATTTTACATTAGGGACTTGAACATCCATGGATTTTTGTATCCTGAGGTCTGGAACCAATCCTGTATGGATGCTGAGGGTGACTGTATTTTTGCTATCCATTTTGTTACTTAGTAAACTTCAAGGTGTTAATTCAGATGGCCTTGTTCACACCTACATCACACTCCAAGTATTTCTAAGTACATTACCATAAGCCCAATATAACATCCTGGCTGCAAGATAGTGAGTGCCAAGAGCAGCAGACTCGCCCACCTTCCAGTGGACACTGCAGGCTTCGACTGAGATTGTTGCTGGGCCAGTCAATGGGCTGAAGGTCAGAGGCCTTTTCTCAGGTTTCCTAGGTTTCTTAAGTCCCTGGATCTCATAAACCCTATGATTTTGCAAGCTCTAGGCAAGGGAGATGGGCTACCCCCTCAATTACCTTTGTATCCTTAAGGCTAAAATTAATTTGATTTTTAAAAAATTAAAACATGATGTGACATCTCTTGTGCCCAAGTGGTATGGCACACATTCATTCTCATTACCTTTGTTTAATATCTATCTCCCTCACTAGATTGTTAGCGTCTTAAAGGCTGAGACCATATCTGTTTCATTTACCACTGTATTCTACACCATATTCTATATGCTCCACAAATATTTCTGGAAAGAAGGGAACAAGGGAGGAAGTAGATGAGGGAAGATAATGGAGGAGAGAGAATGAAAGGAAGGGAGGGTGTTAAAATAGCAGTGCTGCAGCCAAGCCCACTCAGTGTGTTGCCTGTCTACGTCGAGGATTCAAATCCTAGGGTTCCATGTAGTTTTTCCTCCAAGTTGTCATAGGCTTAGTAACATCTCTAAGGCTAAACAAGGCAATAGAATGGAGTCATATCCAAGTGTCCTGTCTGCTTAAGCTAAAACAAATAGCTGTGTTTAAAAATACTCAGGGCAAATAGTGTGCTCAGCCATAAATCAAGAGCTAACAGCTGCAGGTGCTGGTCTCATCGAGAAATCTGTACTCTCTATCAAAACTCCAGCCTAGAACGGGGCTTTGAGATGTCCTAGGATGACACTGTCCCTTATAGATGAGAAAACTGAGGGACAGGCAGATTTATAAGTCTGCCACAGCCAGAATGACAACCAATGGCTTTTGACATCTGAGCTCATCTCTTTGAACTACCTCTTCTCAATATGTGATGTCCTTGTGATGGGCTTGTTTGGAAAACTAGGAGGGAGGAAAAGGTGAGGACGAAGAGATTTTAGGCATCTGAAGTGGAAAATAGAATTGGAATGATTAAAAACTGGAGGGCAAATGACAGAGGGGAGGTCCTGAAACCTTCTGGTACATAATGTCTAATGCTCAATAAAATATAAATACATGTGTTAATTTTTCATCACTGTGACCAAAATACCCAACATAAACAACTTAAAGGAGCAAATATTTATTGTGGCTCATGGTTTCAGTCCATGGTTGGCTGGCTCCATTGCTTTTAGGCCTGTAGCGAGGCAGAAACATTATGGTGGAAGGGCATGGTAGAGGAAAGCTGTTGACCTCATGGCAGCCAGGAAGGAAAGAGACAGAGAAAGAAGAAATACCCTTCTAGGGCACTACCCCAATGACCTACATACTTTAGTTCAACCAGGTTCTACCTCCTACAGTGTCCACCACTTCCTGGTAGTCCATCCAGCTGTCAATGGATCGATCCACTGATGAGGTCAGAGCCCTCATGATCCAGTCACTTCCCCAAAGCTCCATCTTTGAGCCTTGCTGCACTGGGGACCAACCCTCAATGCACAAGTCTTTGGGAGTATACTTAACATTCAAACTATAATAATACAGTAGCCCCCTTATCTGCAGGTGACACCTTTCAAGACCCCCCCATGGATGCCTTAAACTGCAGATAATACCAAACCCTATATATACTATGTTTTTTCTATTCATACTTATGATAATGTTTAATTTATAAATTAGGCCCAGTAAGAGATCAATAACAACTAACCATAAAACAGAACAATTGCAACACTATATTGTAATAAAAATTATGTGAATGTGGTCTCTCTTAAAATATCTTATTGAACTGTACTTGCCCACAATTTTTTTTTCCTTACGTAAAGAACTTTCACCTTTCCACTTAAAGGAAGCACTTTTCAGCTTCTCTTTGGCATGTCTGAATCACCAACATCTCTACTCTTGTACTTTGGGGCCATTATTAAGTAACATAAGAGTTCCCTGAACACAAGCACTGCAATACTGTGACAGTGGATCTGATAGTTGAGACAGCTATGAAGTGACTAACAGACAGGTTGCCTATACAGCACGGGTAGGTCGGATAACGAACTGATTCACCTTCTAGGCAGGATGGAGATGGGTGGTGCAAGATTTCATCATGCTTCTCAGAACAGTGAGCAATTTAAGACTTATGAATTGTTTATTTCTGGATTTTTCATTTAATATTAATAAATCCAAAGTCTCTGTACTCTGCCCTGGGGAAAAGGAAGGCCTTCCTGCCTTGCAAGGAAGAGGGAGTAATACTACTTAGACTTTCTCCTTGAGCCTCTTGCTGAGAAAAGACAGCCCAGGGTAATTTCTCAGGCAAGTTATGCTGCCACATAAGCAATTATACAAATAAGGATTTTACATTCAATTCTGATTCCTCTGAATTGTCTCTCCAAGTTGAGTTAGCTATTTTTTAAGGTCTGATGAAATCTGTATGCTGGTTAGTACTCTTTCTGAAAGATTTGAGAGAAATGGCAAATGAAGCCCTAGACATGAGAATTTTATTTGTTTAGGCACATATACCCTGAAGGATTCAGGGTAAGCATATTTCAGAGAAATCACCAGTGTCCTTGGGATGGTAATGATTGTTCTAAGTGGAACAGTACAGAAAGCTGAATCTTACAAGCATTTGTATTGTTCTCTAAGCAATTGGTCTAGTTTAGTCCTGGTGGGGTATTTTGCTTTCTGAAACCTTGCTCACCCACACATAAGTATTGCAAAATATAATAAAAAAATCCTTTAAAAGAAAACAAAGCGTGCTCTTCTGGGTTTTATACTCCCAATGTGTTTTTAGTACATACAGATACTTTTTTTTGAACTACACAAACAAAAGGGTCTAGGGCTTTGATGAAAATATAAAATTTCTGCTCTGCCTGGAGCATTTGTGTTCTCCCTGTGGACATTTACTCGATTGGCACAATAAAAACATTAAACCAGGAAAAGAAACATCAATTTATGCCTCCATTTTCTGTCCTGCAAAATGGTGACTGGTGTGAATACAGCAACTTCTACAAAAATCGAGCCAAATATATCATAAATGGGACTGAGCTTTCCTATTAGTATGAAAAACATTATTATACACTCTCCGATTTGCAACATTTACATATCTCATTATGAGCTGGATGCTCAAAATGCTATAGAGGATTTCATTTCACCACTTTTGTGAGATACCTGGTTTCCAAGAAATATTAATGAGACAATCTCATAAATCTTTATTTACTGAGTCTAGTGACTCTTCTAAATTTGCATTTGCAAACTGTGATTGCATTATTTCCTGGCACACTGAGATATGAATTTACTATTGCATGTGCAGGCAACTTCTTTATAGCCTCCTCTATTAAGGAATGTTGGAGGAGGAATGGCTACTGATAATAGCATATTTAAAATTCATACAAACACATTCTTTTGTATTAACCACAGAATTTACACTGGAAAAAAGATTCCACTGTGTGTTTTTTTCCACTTCAGAGAAATTTCCTTTGAATGTCTTGAATTTATACACTTTAGAATATTCTATATGCTCTGTTAACTCTAAAACCCTACCTGAAAGGTTGAACTTCTAAAGAAAACAAAGAGCAGAGCTCTGGTCTTAATTCTAATACTCTCGGGGGAGATTGCATTAATTTTTAATTTGCAGCCTATTTGCATTTTTCAGTGGCAATCACATCTGTGCATACTCTGAGATCAAACTGTTCCTGACTCCCAACCTCTGATGAACCCTGTCCAATTTAGAAGGTGGACAAAAGGTTAATCTTGACTCTAGAAAACAGGTTTTTCTTTACAAACTTTCTCAGTCCTGGGAAGAATGGGCATCACAAGGACACCCAAGGGAGGGAAGATCCCCTCTGCCCTCTTGAAGCTCACAGGGCAAAGGAAACTTTTCTTAAGGATGGTATTTTTTTTATCACTGGTGGGTCTGCAAAGACTTCAGTAGTACAGAGACATTTGAAAAAATGTCAATCATTACAGATTTTTTTGTAGTGTGTATTTGGAAAAAAAAACGAATTAAGCTGGATATTTTTTTCAGGATAAGGCTAAAGGAAGTGGCAATTTGGATGAATTGATATAAAGAAAAACATGCTGATAAATACTAGTATGATTGATATTCAGATATGGCAAACTTTCCCCACCTTCTCTCCTAACTGCCTGAACATCTTCAAGATTCCTCCAGTCTGTTCTTTGCCAATTTTTTTCTTCCCATCTCACTTCCACTGGCATGCTATTCTTCCCTTTTCTAGCTTCTAGCACCTTCTTTCCCTCTTGTTACTCTTTGGTGACACCTTGATCCTGAGCAAGTCATCTTAAGGGATGGAATTAAAAACAGCTCAGAGCCCCTGGGTGACCTTCAGTGCAGCATTGCCAAAGCAGGTCCAGGAACGACCTGCGTCGGAAGCACCTGGGCTGCTCGTTACAACGCAGCTCCATTCTGGCAGAGAGTGCTATGGTGTGGATCTGGAGCGTCCCCAAAGACCCATGTGGAAGGCTTGGTCCCCAGTGCAGCAGTGTTCAGAGGTGGGGCTCCTGGGAAGTAATTGGAACATGAGGGCTCTGACCCCATCCATGGATTAATAATTTGTTGGCATTATTGGGAGGCGGTGGCAACTGTGGGAGGCAGGACCTAGTTCAAGGAAGCAGGCCACTGGAGCATGTCCTGGAAAGGCATTTCTTGTCCCTGTCCCCTCCCCCGCTCTGTCCAGTTTATTTATTTATTTCTATACTGGGGATTGAATCCAGAGTCTTACACATCTAGGCAAGCACTCTACCACTGAGCCACATCTCCAGCCCTCTCTTCTCTCTGTTTCCAGGCCACCAAGAGTTGAGCAGGTCTGCTCTGCCACGTCCTTCCACCATGACAGGCTGCCTTACTGTAGGCCACCAAACAATGGTGCCAGCCGACCATAGACTGAAACCTCTGAAGTCATGAGCCAAAATAAATCTTCCTCCTCTAAGTTGATTTTCTTTGTCACAGCTGACTAACAGATGGATGAAGATAGATTTCTGATCCTGAGTAATGCTTAAGGGAGGCATCAGAGATGGAAAGGACTGGAGACAGCACCAACCACTTATCCCAGTGTAACAAGGATCCAAGAAACTTCTTTCTGGGTAACTTCTGTCTCCAATGGAATATTCTCATCATCTAACTCGAAAATGGTATCAGGGAAAATAGAAGATCTTTCCAGATTTTTGAGGTAAGGAGCCGCTTTTCAACTTGCTGCTCGGCTGTTCTTCCTGGCCTTCCTGAGTACCAACTGTGCATGGAGCTGCTGAGGGCTAACACAGGGCTCAAGGAGGTGGCAAATCCTCAGAAGGAAAATAATAATTCCTGAGCCTGACTCTGTGACATGTGCTGTAATCCTTTTTAAGATAAACAGCTACAGTTCCCTACAACCCAATTTTAAAAATGGATAAAATTTCTAAATAGATGTCTCTCCAAAGAAGATACAAAATTGACGCATGAGCAATGAGAAGATGACACTCAATATGATTAGCCACTAGGGAAAAATAAAAATCAAAGCCACAATGAGATATCACATCACACCCATTAGGATAGCTATAATGAAAAAAATAAACAGCCAGGTGTGGTGATGCATGCCTGTATCCCAGTACTTCCTGAGGCTGTAATTCCTGTTTCTTCCTGGGAGGCTGAGACAGGAGGATAGCAGATTTGAAGGGAGCCTCAGCAACCTAGTGAGGCCCTCAGCAACTTATCAAGAACCTGTTTCAAAATAAAATAGGGCTGAGGCTATAGCTTAGAGGTAGAATGCCTCTGGGTTTAATCCCCAGTACCACACACACAAAAGAATAATAATAATAATAATAATAATAATGTAACAATAATAATAATAATAAATGTTGATGAGGATAAATTGGAACCTTTAGACATTGCTGGTAGGAATGTAAAATATACAACTGCATGAGAGAACAGTATATCAATTTCTCAATAGTATATAAAAAAACTTACCATATAGTCCAGCAGTTCTACTCCTAGGTATACCCAAAAGAAATGAAAATGTGTTCATAACAAAAATGTGTACACAAATATTCACAGCAATATTGTTCATAATAGCCAAATAGTGGAATCAACGCAAATTCCCAGCAACTGATGTATAGATAAATAAAATATGATATAGCCATACAATGAAATATTATTCATTAATAAAAAGGGAATGAAGTACTGGGATTTACCACAACATGGATGGATCCTGAAAGCATTATGCTAAGATAAAGAAATCAGTCACAAAACACCACATATTATATATGATTCCATTTATGCAAAATGTCCAGAATAGGCAAAAGTCCATAGAGACAAAAAGCATATTAGTGGTTGTCCAGGGCTGGGGTAGGGTGTGAAGTGGAAGTTGAGGGACAATGGGGAGTGACTGCCAAAGGTTTCTTTTTGAGGTGATAAAAATTTTCTAAAATTGATTGTAGTGATAGCTACACAATTCTGAATATAACAAAAGTCACTGAATTGTATCTTTAAATAGGTGAATTAGATGGTACGTGAATTATATTTTATTTATTTGGTATTGGGGGTTAAACCTGGAGGTATTCTACCCACAAGCTACACCTACAGCCCTTTTTTATTTTTATTTATTTTGTTTTTGGTATTGGAGATTGAACCCAGGTGCATTCTACCTCCTAGCTATACCCCCAGCCCTTTTTTTTTTCTTTTGAAACAGGGTCTCAATGAGTTTCTGAGGGCCTTGCTAAGTTGCTGAGGCTGGCCTTGAACTTGCAGTCTTCCAGTCTCAACCTCCTAAGTACTAGAGTTACAGGTGTGCACCACCATGTCCAGCTTATTTTATTTTAAAAAAATGATTTTTTTGTGGTGCTGGGGATTGAACCCAGGGGCGTTCTACCTCTGAGCTATACCCCCAGACCAATTTTATTTTTTATTTTGAAAAAGGGTCTCAGTTGCAGAGCACCTCACTAAGTTGCTGAGGATGGCCACAAACCTGTAATCCTCCTGTCTCAGCCTCCCAAGTACTGGGATTACAAGTGTGTGCTAGTTGTAATCCCCAAAATCTCATTTTGTAATCCCAAAATGCCTGGATTTTTAAAAAATTTCAAACAGGGTTTTGCTAAGTTGCTGAGAGTCTTACTAAGTTGCTGAGACTGGTCTTGAACCTGTGTTCTTCCTGTCTCAGCTCTCCAAGTACTGGGATTACAGGCACACACCACCATGCCTGACCTGAATTATGTTTTAATAAAGCTGTATTAAAAAATAATAAGGCCAGGAGGAAACCCCTTAAGTAAAAAGAATATGGATTTGATAGCCAGTACTTAGGGCTTCTGAGTTCTCAGGAAACTTGAGGGGACTTTGTAAGACAGAAGATCCCCTTGAAGATGTTTACTGACCTGTGTGATGCAGGAGTTGACAGTCATGAACATGTGTGTGCACGGCACGGGGCTGGGATAGTTTAAGGGTCCATGTGTTTTAATAAGGATGAAAGTATGAGTGTATGTGTGTTGTGTGTGTGTGTGTGTGTGTGTGTGTGGGTGTGTGTGTGCACGTGCATGTATGCATGTGCACGTACATGTATGTTTGATTGATTGATTGATTTGGTAATCAATGGTAAAGAATGGTAATTTGCCTACACTGTAGATGGTAAATTGAGAAACAATTTTGAACAAGGTGGGGTTCTCCCACCTCTTCTTCCCTGGACCTCTCTATCTTTCAGGTTTCTGTCTCTGCTGAGAATTCCTCTAAGAAATCAAAGGAAAGTGTCATACATACTCTTCATTCCAAATTTGGGTTTCTGTTCTTTTACTTTGCTAAATTGGGCAGAACCAGTGTGAGCCTCACTGCTCCCCAACCCAACCCCAACTGGGTTCCTTATGATGCTCTTTCTCCTTGAGTTCACCCCCCGCCCATCAGGAGCACACTCCCAGGGCTCTATCCAGAGAGAAGCAGTGATGAGGAGAAACTTAGTTTCAGCTTTTCCCCAGTCACTGAAAGCTTGATCCTGTGCTATGGAAGCCTTACTGTGTGTCCTTTAGTGTCCTTGATGTATGAGGTAAAAGGATCCTGGAAATGAGAGAAAAAGGGAAGAGCTGGCAGGGTGTGGTGGCGCATGCTTGTAATCCCAGTACTTTGGGAGGCGGAGACCGGAGGATTGGGGTTCGCGGCCAGCCTCACCTCTCTCTCTCCTCTCTCCTCTCTCCTCTCTCTACCTAGTGAGGCCCTCCGCAACTTCGTGAGACCCGGTTTCAAAATAAAGCATAAAAAAATAGGGCCGGGGGCGTAGCGCAGAGGTAGAACGCCCCTGGGTTCAATCCCCGGTACCGCAAAAAAAAAAAAAAAAGGAAGAGCTATAAACCCTTGGCTTTTATATACAAATAATACTATTTAATCCACTTATACGATTTGCTTATGCCTAGTCACCAGGTAACACAATGATTGTTTATACTGGAAAATTTGAGTCAAATTGATCTTATCGTGCATTTTGATTACTAAATGCTTTTCTTGAATGCTCTATTTTCAGAGCTTATTATTTGTAGCATGGTCATTACTCTCCACAGCTGAAAACAAAATTAAAGGGAATAATTGTGAGAAATGTTTTTTGACTAAACCATATAATTACTTTTTTTTCTCCAGCAGTATTTTAGGACAAAGTCTCAATTGGGCCAAATTTATACAAATATGGCTGATTTTTAACCTATTGCAGGACTAGAATCAGGAATGGATTCCAGCTTACAATTTTCTATGGTACTTATGTTCTGTGCCATAGGATGGAATTAGGGGTATCTCAGCAAATGCAGTCTTGGGGATAGAAGCTCTGAGTTGAATGAGTGCTATTTGGTTTTTCTGGCATATCCCCAGAGAAGATGAGGTCTCAGTGGTGTATGTATGCTATTGCTCTTTTGTTCTCTTCAGTTCCTTCTGTAACTGTTAATCAACCCACCCTGGCTACAGTGGTATGATAATATTTTTTTGTTTTGTGACTTTTTTACAGCAAAGAATACTGTTTTCCTAGTTGATCTGCACTCTTAATTTCCTAACTATTTTCATGAGGGAAACTTGAGCTATCATTCTTGTCATTTTTGACCAGTGGGATTTTCCCTTTATTTTCAGAAGATCAAGCATGGCTACTTGTGCACCCTGTTTTTGGTCATGATTCATGAAAACTCTCCACAGAAAAGAAAATTATGGTAAGAGGAGAGACCTCAGCTGAGGGTTTACACGACAGAGAAGGACCCTAAGTTTAAGAAACCCAAATCTTTTATAAAGGGCAGTGAACAAGACTGCTCTTTGCTCTGGTGGGAGACACTATGTCTTTCAAGGCTTTTTGTTATATAAAGACAGTCTGGAACAAAAGGCATAAATACAAGAGACCCATGGGGAATTGTCTCCTAACTGAGAACATACAAGAGTGTGTGTACTACACAGACTGCCTGGCTGAGAGAGTTACACACTAGCTGTATGAGCCAGCCCTCTAGTGAATGGATATCAGATATTTTGAGATAAGTGTGCCATCATGAATCAGGGCTCTATGGGTGGTGCTAAATAAAAGAGGTATGCTTCTTTCTACTTACCTGGTGCCTGTCTTGCATCTCCATCCAGCTTGTAAACTCCCTGTGTGCATCCTTCTGTCTGTCACAGAACAGAGCACAGAGTTGACTGATAATGAACAGTGTAGGAATGGAAGAAGGACTGCTTACTCTTCATAGCTCAGAAGCAGCTCTCTTGGGTTTCCTTAGGGCTGAAGGTGGTGCAGTATTAGCATTTTCAGCTAATGCTATTTTCCAGCATTTTGGCCCAGGGTCTGGGCAAAACCCTTTGCATGAGATGGCCACTGGGAAAATCTGTTCACTTCAGTTGTGTCAACTGCTTTTTCAGTCATCCATGTCCTGGAGGATGTGGCTGAGATCTTGTTCAAAGGGGGCAAAGATGGGTTTGCTTTTTGGGTCAGATGGTGGAGGAGGCTGTTTGAGAGGGACAGTGGAGCAGCTGAATTCTGCACCAGTAGTGAGGAGCAGAGGCGGTGGAAGAGAATGGGCAGAGAGGAGACTTCACCCAGCTGTGTAATGATCTCAGGAGGCGATGGGGACTCAGGGGTCTAGATATCTGGTTGTGAGCTGCAGAAATCAATGGGTCTCCTGATTGTTTTCCTTATTTAAAAATATCCCTCTATTTTTTATTTTTAGTAATATTTCCCTCCTGTATCCAAAAGTGATGCATTCTAAGTACATTAATTTTGGGAAATACAGAAAAGTGAAAAGAATAATCTGACTGTAGCAGCTACAATGTTGTAACCTGACCCCCCCCCCCCGGTTAACACTGTGGAGTGCATGGAGTCCAGATGGTGGAATGGTGACGTGAGCCTGGTTAGTGTCAAAGATAGCCAAAGCAGAACTGGTTAAAGTGGTAAGGACAGATCTTAATCGCTAAGATGTTATTGCAATAGAGGGAAGAGTCCAGTATGAACTGAACTTCGATTTGTACAGAGCTGAGCATGTGTGTTTAAGAAAAAAAATGAGGAAGTAGACAGGGAGGCGAGCGAGGACTCATTAGAGTCAGGGAAGTGAAAAGTTACAAAAGCGGGAGTTGGTTGGTGTGAAACCCATCTAGGATTGCAAACCTGTGCTTATCAAATTCAGGGTCCTACATTCACACTGAGGTTGGGAAAAAGGGGCCTATCTTCAGGGTTTGGCTGGAATGAACAGCGAATTCTTTTGGCAGCCTGGAGTTTTCTCAGGCAGGTGCTTTAAGGAGGGCTAGGTTCATCCTAGGGATGCAGCCTTGAGTTGTTAGAAACTGTTAGTGTTTTTTTCCAACTCTTTGTAGTCCAAGGTTCAGACATAGTAAAGAAGAGAGGCTCAGAGGAGGCTGGATAGAGTTTGGTCAAGGAGAAAATCTTCATCGTCAATCAGGTGGGTTTAATTCCTGGCTCCACCATTTATCTTTTAAAGCCTCAGTGGACTGGGCATGGTGGTGCACACTTGTAATTCCAGTACATCGGAGGCTGAGACAGGAGGATTGAAAGTTCAAGGCCAGTCTTATCAACTTAGTGAGACCCTCAGCAAGTTAGGGAGACCCTGTTTCAAAATAAAAAAGTAAAATAGGGCTGGGGGTATAGTTCAGAGGTAGAATGTCCCTGGGTTCAATCCCCAGTACCAAAATGATGATGATGATGATGATGATGATGATGACGATGATGATACTAGTAAGAATAAAGCCTCAGTGGGCTCATACCTACAGCACACCATGCTACCTCAGTGTCTCTCTGGGAATTGATGAAGGATGCTGCTCAGTACCTGTTACCCAGGAAATGCTCAATAAACACTAGCTACTATTGTTACTGCTAAATGCTATTATAATTTACAGCTGTTTTGTAATCTGTTTTTCAAATTTAGAGATAATTCATGAACATCGCTTCTGATTGGGGGTTCTTTTTCAGGCAAATGAACCTCTAACTCAGCAGTGGAGGCATATCAGGCTGACCACGCCAGCAAACAATTCGCTGGCCCCTGAAGAAGCCTCTCTGTGGTGCACTGTTCTTGGGCTTGTCCTGGGAGGTGGCCACTGAGAAGAAGGCATGAGTTGTAGGAGAGACAAAGGCATCATCCTTTTGAGGCCTGCAGAGTTAGGACTTTTCAAATCCAGCTGGGCTGGTGACGCATGCTCTCTCACCTCCCCTACACAGATGGAGAAAACCCATAATTTGGGGATAAAAAAGAATTGTCTGATCTGGCTGGTAAAGCAAGGTGACATAACACTTTTACAGGTGACCCTGGTGTCAGACTCTTTGCGTCAGAGATGACACACTTTTCTTGCTCCAGCTTTCAGCTAGGAACCTAGGGAATTCTCTCCACTTAGCAGTCTTAGAGCGGGCGTGCACCCTGCACACAGGGCCCAAAGGCAGCTTTGTTAGAAGAAAGAAAAATCCACACCCACATTCTGCAACAGGCCGAGCTCCCCGCCCTCCCAGCGCCTTCTCTGAGGAATCTGGGTGCAGCCCTCTGTTCTGCCACCTACTTGGAACTCCCATGGTTTTCCTTAGCCCTTCTGGGTTCAGATCTTAGTTCTGCCACTTTCTAGTTGTGTGGTCTGAGGTAAGTAATGTAACTGCTCTGTGGCTCACTTTCCACATCTGTGGAACGGATATGATAATACTCCATCCGGTTGCCGCAGATATTAAATGCATATGGAAAGTGATTAGATCGGTGCCTAGCAGGTGGTAAACGAGGATGATGGGCACTTCTAATTGCCATCATTGTATGTGAGCTCCGGTCGCCTGGTCAGCACAGTCATCACCGATTTCCCACCAGCTTCTCCAACTCTAGTACACACTGGGGCAGGGGCCTTCCTGGCCTTAGCAGCTTGGAATATCCTGATACTCACCCAGGAGGGTGGCTTTGCTCCCCTCTACTGTGGGTTCACTCTCCATTTTGGTCCTAGGAGACGCAGCAGGGTTCATTCTGTTTTCTAAAGAGCCCATTATCACCCCATCACCATTTTGCTAGAAGATGGAGCTGACCCCCTTCGAAGAGACCCTGCTGCCCATAAGTCTCAGTGGCACAGTCCCTCAGCAGGAGCTGGTATTTTAGCTTGGATTCTTGCAGAAAATGATTCTGTGGCCTATGGATCTCAGGAGGGAGGTCAGAGCTTCCAGGATATGCTGCTATCAAGGGCATGAGAGCAGTGCTCTTGGGGGTCGGGCCCCTTGGACGATGTTGACACAGTCACCTCTGGAATACTTGCTGCTGCTGCTGCTGCTGCCTTTTGGTTATGCAGTGATAATAACCCAAGCCTGGCAGCTCCAAGAGGATCTCTTTCTCCACAGCTGCATGGAGGTAGAGGATGTGTCCTCCCTTCTTCTCTGGAGACACAAGCACTCAGCAACAATGGAGGAGTAGGCTGCAGTGGGTGTGGAAAGCTGCTTCCCAGAATAGCACCGTGCTATGGCATTTGTCCCAAAAGACAAGACTGTTGCCTCACGAGAGGATTGAACAGTGTGCGTTGCCTCGTGAAGCTTTCTGTGTGGTTTTTGGCTCACTGGCTTGCAGAATGATAGTGGCCGCCTCCAGCTCTAGGGCAGCTGGGAGAACATGGCCCCAAGTTCAAAGTTGGAGAATTGTACTTCTTAGACAAATAAATAGAAACAGCCAGGCATCGTGGCACATTCCTGTAATCCCAGTCCTTGGGAAGCTGAAACAGGAGGATCACAGGTTTGAGGCCAGCCTCAGCGACTTAGTGAGATTCTGTTTCAAGATAAAATATAAAAAGGACTGGGGGTGTAGCTCGGAGGTAGAATGCCCCTGAGTTCAATCCCTAGTACCAAAAATGAAACAAAACAAACAACCCAGGCAGAAACAGCTCAATGTGCAGGACAGTGTGTCTGTAGCTCTTGTGGGGCCCTTCCCCACCCTGTCTGTGGGTAGCTCCTGACCTGTCAGGGGAGTGGTTTCTAGATTTCTATCCCAGCTCCAGCTCCTGTGGTTGAAATACTTGACCTCTTCCAGCCACAGTCTGATTGTGTATAAATGACCATGATAATAGCACCACATGAACTCATCACCATGAGGGTTACAATGGATATTTTATGTAGAAGCTGAGGAGAGGCCTGGCCCAGAGCAACCGCTCAGTGCACATCAGTCAAAGTCACTGTTACTACTCCTTTTGGGGTTTGAGCATTTACCTTATTCTGCCACCCATGCTACACTCTTCTTGAGTAAAGTGGTGGTGTTGGTCTCCCCCTATGAGGCAGTGCAGCGAGGAGCACTGAGGGAGCACAGAGACCCTGGAGTCGGCCTGGTCCAAACCCTGCCTTGGTCACTTTCTGGCTGGTGAACTTTGGGCACATTCCTAACCGCTCGGGCCTCAGATTTCTCTGTGAGTGAGGGAACTATAGGATCTACCCTCTTGGGGTTGTTGTGAGGGTCAGTGCAGCCATCTGTATACAGCCCTTCTGCTTGGCACTGGGCAAGTGCCCCAAAAGCTAGCATGGTGGTTCCATGTCCAGGTGGTAGACATGCCTCTTCTCAACTCAGCACTCAGCAAATGACTCTTTGTTGGGTTGGATCCACAGGGTGGACAGCTCTCTTTGGTGCCTTCCTCTTCCCTGCTTCTCCTAGTTCTCATGGAAAGTCTTTAGCTGTATAACCTGAGAGAAACAACAGAAATATGCTGGGGTGACCAAGTGGTCCTGTTGGTCAGAATCCGAGCAGTTTCTCACGAGGACTGTCAGTGCTAAAATCAGGAGTGTGTGGTTTGCTCATATCTGCGGCTGCTCACACCTCCCAGGCTGGAGCTGGAGCAAAGGTGTTTGCTCCTAGAGGCTGCTGGTATGGGGGTTAGTGATTTTGGTGAGGCCTGCCCATCTGTTTTTCTTTTCCCTCCAATGATCCTGAAAGCTGCGGCCTACAACCCAACCTTCCACCCCCAATATGCTGGGATGGCTTCCAGGGGAATGGGTATATTGGCAGCAGTGGTGGAGGGGAGAATCCAGAGCCACTCACAGCTCATCTGATCCTGAGTCCAGATAGCTGGAGAGGTTGGTGCTGATGGGAACTTATGGTCCCATTTAGCTCAGGCCAAGAGTTGATGCATCTGATTCTAATAACTCCTTTCTTCTCTTTGGGCTATATGGCCTTGGACAAGACACCTCACTTTTGTGGGAATCCAGTATTCTCATCTGTGAAACAGAAAGGAAATTAGATAATTCATCTAGGACCGTTCCCTTGTGTCCAGCAGGGCAGCAGCACTGTCTTTGCTGGCCCAGACCTGGGAGCAGGGAGGCCTTGCTTTTTTTTTTCTTTTTCTTTTCAGTACTGGGCATTGAATGCAGGGCCTTGTGCATGCTAGATGCTAGGCAAGCTCTCTATCACTGGGTTACAACCCCAGACCCTTGGGCATGTTACTTAAGCTCTCTTAGTCTTAGTTTGCACATATATAAAATATGGATAATTATAGTATGGTCCCCACTCCATATCTGTGGGTTCCCAATTCAGAGATTCAACCAACTGGATTGAAATACTAAATATAAATACTAAATATAATATATAAATATATATATATCTATATATATATTTATATATAAATACTAAATATAAATATATATATAAATATATATTTATATATTAATACTAAATATAAATATATATATATATATATCCATCTCTACTGACCCTGAATAGATTTTTTTCTTTGTTTATTCCCTAAACAATATGGTACAACAGCCATTTACATAGCATTTTCTTTGTATTAGGTATTATAAGTAATCTATAGGTGATTTAAAGTATATGAGAAGAAATGTATATGTTATATGAAAATACTATCCCTTTTTACATAAGGGACTTGAGCATCTTTGGATTTTGGTATCTGGGGAGGGGAGTCCTGGAACTGATCCTCCATAGACACTAAGGACAACTATACTCTCTTATGGAATTGTTACTTGAATCATTCTTTTAAGGCCAAGTATCTGAATCAGAAGTTTTCAAACCTGTTGGCTTACTACTCCCTTTTCAGAAAAAGACAATCATTCAGGGTCCCTCAGATGCTCCCACTGCCCCCTAATCTTTATTCAATGCCTCCCCCTTGCATTAGGGGCTACTAATGCCCTGCCCCCCAGATCATTCCAGCATCCCTCCATCCCTAGAGGAGTAGTGTCCACTCTGGGAATCTATGATTCTAGATTCTGGGGACAGATTTTCTTGTGAGCCTGTAAAATATATCCTAACACTTTATATCTGTACCTCATTCTTTAGTTTAATCATTAAATAAATATTTATTGAGCATTTACTGTGTGTCAGTACTGAGCTAGGCCCTGGGACACAATGATGGATGAGGCACAGTTCCTGATCTCAGAGAGCTTATTGAAGTTCAAAGAGATACGTTAGAAGCAGGTCTTTTCTCCTTTCTCCTTTTCTTTCTTGTTTTTTTTTTTTTAATAACGATTTATTTAGAACTCTCTGCAGCAAAGATTGTTAGGCTTCTAACCGGTAACTGGTATAATCCGCCCTTCCTTTTTTTTTTTTTTTTTTGGTTCTGGGGCTTAAACCCAGGGATATTCTACCTCTGAGCTGTACCACTAGCCCTATTTTATTTTTTTGTTTGTTTTGAAACAGGGTCTTTCTAAGTTGCTGAGGGGTCTCACTAAGTTGCTGAGGCTGACCTTAAACCTGCAATCCTCCTGTCTCAGCCTCCCAAGTACTAGGATTACAGGTGTGCCCTCTGCGCCTGGCTCCATCCTTCCTTTTTACTGACAGAATCCCTATAGCATTGGAAATGGCAGGGTGTGCACTCAAACATTACCTTTCCCAGCCTCTTTTGCAGGTATGTGTGTTGTAGGGAGGGTAATTAAATGTTGTTGAGTGGAGCTTACAGAGAAAGCTTTTAAAAGGGAGACAAATCAGCCAGCAGGCCCTTCTTGCCTTTCTCTGCAGCTTCCTTCTTTGTGCCTAGAACACTAAAGTGAGGCCTGAATTCTAGTAGCCATTTTGTAAGCCGAGGAGAAGGGTGGCACCCTAGGGATAGTGCAGTTTACAGCTGGAAGGAGCGTAGGTTCCTGATGACATATGTGCTCTGGACTACACAACTCCAGACTTCCTATTTTATAAGGGGAAAAGAAACCCTTGCTTTGATCCAAGTCAGTATTTTAAGACTCAGTTACTAATAGCTGAGCACAATTTCAAGTTGATCTAATAGGTACAGATCACAATGCAGAAATAAATTTGATTATTTTCCCATGAACCTTAGGAGGTGACTGTCATAGAACTATAACAAATAAGAACTTGATATTAAAATGTAAGACACCAATTAATCTTTCTCAATATATACCAAGAGAAGCTGACCAAACCTGCCCTTTTCTCCTATGACCTCCATAAAAGAACTGAGTTTGAAATACCCTTAAATCCTGGTATCTCTAAGGTTGGTATCCTGAGATTAAATTCATAGAATTCAGTGTTTTATTTCAGTGTTTTGATGTACCTGCCTCATTTTTTTAATAGAGTGGTAACAAATACTCATAACATCTATTGGGGGTCCAGGTTGTTTTATCCTGTCTCATTATGGTTGTATTTTTAATAATATTGATAGAATCTTAAAATTCACCTATCACCCATTTTTATACTTTTATTGTTACATTGTAATTATGCATCATAGTGAAATCAAAAGGGATACATTTATTCATGTACATATCATTTGGTGTATTTCCCTTTGTATCCCACCCTGCTCTCTCCATTTTTAATAATTTAAAGAGATGATCATAGTATTTTGCATTCATTGAGTACTTACTCTTTTCCAATCACACTAATAGATATTTAACAAGAATAGTTCCATTTAATGACCCCAGCATTCCTATGAGGAAAGGGCTATTTTTTTGCAGTTTTGCAGGTGGAGAAACTGAGGCAAAGGGAATTTAAGTGCCCCCCCAAGGTAACACCGCTAAGATACGATGGTGGGATCTGAACTCAAGTAGTTTTAAAGGTAAATGATCATGTCTTAAAGTAAGTGAGTGGCTTCAAACAAATCGATCTTACTGATTAAAAAGAAATCTTATACTACTTTTTATATCACTACCTATCAAAAAGGAGATATATTTCCCAGAAACTTAAATCTGTCCAAGGGCATATTGAATTCACCCAAGAACTTAGACAATTTCTAGGAAGCTCCTCATATTAATGGACAGTAGAAATGATGCCCTTGGTTTAAAGGCACCGCCTATAGTTTGGATCTGGAATGTTCTTCAAAGGTCCCTGTGTTAAAAGCTTGTTCCCTAGTGCATGTTGCTATTGGGATGTGGGTCTGAGTTGGAGGAAGTTAGGTCATTTGGGGATATTCCCTTGAAGGTGATGCTGGGACCCTGGCTTTCCCCCACCCTTTGCTTCCTGGTCACCATGGGGTGTATAGACTCCAGTGCCACGTTTTCCTGCCATCCTGTGCTGTGTTGTCACAGGACCAGAGCAACAGGACAAGTGATTATGGACTGAAACCTCTGTGAGCCCAAATAAACCTTTCCTCCTTATAACTTGTTTATCTCAGGTATTCTGTCACAGTGACAGAAAGCTCTCTAACACAGCACCCGACAAGAGCAGTTTTTGTGCTTTGGCATCTTCATTTAGAACATCTGGATTTCATAACCCATTCGGTTAGGTAGAAAGGCAGGGGAGACATTCTGAATGCAAACAAGCTGCTCTCTGCCCATCAGCCCTGTAGGAAGGCTGGATACTATTGTCTCTTTTAATAGATGAAGGAACCAAGGCCCAGAGAGAGTAAGTGATTACCAAAGACGAATGGCGAGGCTCAACACCAGGAGACTCAGATTCGGCTGGTTTGAGATGAGGCTCAGGCATCAGTATTTTTAACAACACATTTCATTATTCTCTTGTGCAACCACAGTTGGGAACTGCTTCTCTATAGTCTTAGAGGTAATAAGTGACAAATCTAGATCACAATTTTAAGACCAGTCAACAATTATAGGCCATTTACTCTCTAGTCTGTAGATGCCCTCGGACTCAATTGCTGTGATTTTGTGCTTGCTTTATCATGGCTGCTTCTGAATTGGGACACTCATTCACCACATCATCCAGCTGTCCTGTGCTGATCTCCATTGCCTCTCTTTAACAGAGCAGAAGGAATGTCTGAGAGTGTGTGTTAGGTCAGGTTTCCTGGGAAGCAGACTCTGCCATGGGGATCTGCCAGCAGGCAGCTTACTGGAGCAAAGGCAGCAGGACTGGGCTGAGGAAGTCGTTGAAATGCCTTGGGATTTTGACCCAGCAGGGAACTCTGGCCTCCGGTGTTGCTCTTCTGGGTGGTCCCACTGCAAGATGAGGAGGCTGGGCATTGTGGGCCCACCTCACCCTGCCCAGGAGCATGTGATCTCAGAGAAGAGCAATTCTTGGAGAGGAACTCAGCTGAGAGCTGGGTGATTTAATACTCAGCACAGCTGGTAGATGGGTGTTCTAGCCCTATGTGGGGGTGCTAGTGGGGGCAAACCTGGTGGCCCACCACAGCACCCACCACAGAATGAAAATGAATATAAGAGATAAGAGTGCCCCATGGTGGCTTTTCTCTGCTTCGTGTGCCTTCCACCTCAAGGAGCTGTGGCCACTTACCTCCATTGCTGTTTCCTAGAGGGCCAGGTCCTTCCACTGAACCATGCTTCCTGTTTTTGCATTGGAGTATTCTCCAAATGACATGGATTGCCTCAAGGAGAGTGAATTTGAAATGAAAACTGTTTTTTTTTTATGGTACGGGGATTGAACCCAGGGGCATTTAACCCTTGAGTTACACCCCCAGCCCTATTTTTTATTCTTTATTTTGAAACAGGGTCTCACTAAGTTGCGGAGGGCCTCACTAAGTAGCTGAGGCAGGCCACAAACCTGTGATCCTCCTGTCTCTTCCTCCCAAGTACTGGGATTACAAGTGTGCGCCACCACACCTGGCAAAAACTGTTTAATGAAGACCCATAGTCTGGTACCAGATATAATTCTTACCTTCAAATGAGGTCTTAGGCCCTTGGGGTGAGGTATTGTCAAAGACTCCAGCAGCAGCGTAGGACTCACACTCCCCTGTGCTCATTTCTCATCTGTAACATTTGGATGCATTGCATGCAAGCTTGTTTCAGACTTGTCTGGCATCTCTCCCCTGATTACATGCAGCTTTAGTCACCTAGTCATAAAGCCTGCTCAGTGGGACATCTTGTAGATTGCAGTTATACACAGTGAAAGGCCTTCCTGCGGCTGTTTTAACAATTGTCTTCTTTCAGAAGCATTCCAACTCCCTTTAGCATGGCTTGTTGTATGGTAGAAACTGACATGCTAAAGACTGTATTTCCCAGACTCCTGTAGATTTCAGCTAATTCTTAAGACCTGGCTCCCACCCAAAGATGCATGCTGGTGAGATTTGACACATGGAGATAAGAAAGAGGTCTTGCTTCTGTAGTTTCTGCTGGCAAGCCCCATCGTGGAGGCACTAGGTTTTCTGTGGCATCAGTGATAAGATCTCAGGGTTTGGTCTCTAACTTCATGGGTATTGAGCAGCATGCTGCTGGGCAAGGATCACCACAGAGACGGAGCAGTCCAGGAGTCATCAGCTGGAGCAACATGTACAAACTTTTCTAAAGTGTTTTCTATGAAAGCTTGTCTCCTGGATCTTTACAGGTGTCATTTGAAAAATAGAGTTTAAGGTCAAATAGGATAAACTATTAAACAAAGTTTGGCAACATTTTTGATAGTTGATTTACAACTGGCAGGCTTCTGAGGGCCTATAATATGATCATTGTGAATACCTAAGAAGAGGTACAATATGTAACATTTCCTACTGTGGGGAGCCAGGAGTCATGTTTGGTATAGTATATTGAATGCTACTGTGAATTCTGATGGCTACAGATACTAAGAGAAGGACCCTGTCAGAGTTTTAGGAAGGTCAATAGTGCTAGTGTTCCTCACTCAGTTTGGATGACTGAGAGATAGATGTAGAGTCAGTCAGATGGAGAGAGAAATACCTACAAAGTTTATTATGACAGTGCTGTGTAAAATATGTGGCCTTGGTAGTCCAGTGGGCTTTCTAATATTTTACCTCAGACTGGAGCGGACCTATGTACCCAGTCCCAAGTTGTGGTGGAGAGCCACAGGCCTCCCCACCATGAGGAAGCAGCCAGCTGGGCTCCTGGGAAGGAGCTTTAGCATAGCTTCTTCTGAAATGGAGCAAGAGAGTGAGAGAGAGTGAGAGGGAGAGAGGGAGAGAGGGATTCTGCCAGTCATGGTGGTTACTCTTCACTCTCACTAGCCAGAGAAGCCATGCAGGCCAGGAGTCCTAACGGGACTCCCTCCACACACAGTCATGGGGCACTTGTGCTCCTCCCTAACACCTCGCCAACACTGCAGCGTTTCCAGGGCACTGGATGGGTATTTTGATGCCAAGCCAGGTTGTGCATCAAGGATGATGTAAAACAGGTTTCTCGCCCTGGCAGCTGGCAGAGGGACAAGATTACCCTTCCAGACTTGCGGCAGCTTCTAAGTGTCTTACTGCCCTTAGGGGACAGGGAGGAGAACACGGGGAAGGGTGGGGATAACTCGAAGAGCTTAATCAGAGATGGAGTGAGTGACTGTCCTCTTTTACAGGAGAGGGCTCTGCCCGCTGGATGGGGAGTGCATGAGGTGACTCTATACTGGTTCTGAGACTCTGCAGTGCAGCCCGGGCTGAGGGGTCCCGCCCTTGTCTCCTCAGCACTCTCCATTCCAGGCTTTGCTAGCTGTCCCGCTGCAGGCACTGCTCCACTCTGCCCAGAGTGCTGGGAGTCAGGTGCCCCTTGGAGTAGCCTCCATCAACACTGGGTGGAAATTCGAGGTTAAAAGCCTCAGCTTTCTTGTGCCGTGGGTGGGATGACTATAAGCCACACTCCATGAAGTGTTCTCCGGTGGGATAGAGTCCAGTCTCCCGCAATGATGACCAGCTTGACAACACGCCATTTACTGATTTTCTTCCTTTCCCTTCCCTTCCCTTCTCACTTTCTTACAACCCTATCGGCATGGACTGGTATCACCTCTCAAGTAAATGACTTTCACACAAATCCTTGTCTCAGATCTGCTTCTGCTGAACCCAAATGAAAACTCATGTTATCTCCAATGTTTGTCCATCCTTACAAAACCACCATACGCCAGGCAACGGATGAGGTACTCAGATACAAGATGAATCATACCTTGTGAACTCAAGCTGCTCAATTGAATAGCCTTTTATTTCCCATCTCTCCAGACAGAGATACTCAATGCACTGGATGTCAAAGTAGCATTGGAAAGACTGGAGAAAGCCCTTTCAGAAGCTTGAAGGGGTCTGTTGAACAGAGCCACCCCTGATGGAATAACAGTGCCTGGTGCCTGGTGCATGTTCAAGAAATGTTACTGAATGAGATTCGATGGGCAGAACGAACAGGTGGATTAACTTATACAAAACACCAGGTTTTCTCTGTGATCCATCTCCCTTGCTTTCTGACTCCTTGCTCCAAAACACTGTAAAGACACAATTCTAAAGATGGTCTCAGAGAAATCAAGGCATCACCCAGGCCAGGCAAGTATAAGATCCCTCACAGGAAAAATTGACTCTTAAAAGAAGAGGCAGCAGGATGATAGATGAACCCTCAGTGATCATCTTTAAAAGCCTTCTGCACATGTCCAGGGACTTAAGGGTAGCAGTCTTTTCTGGTACTCCTCAAATCATAGAACACAAATCAGGTTAATCTCAACTGCAAGAATGAACAAGGCCATGTTCGAGTTCCTAGGTTATCAGCTACTAAGTGCAACCCATGAGCTTGTGATCTAGTATACTTGGGAGTTCTAAGAATGACGGGTCTTAACCCTGCACCCTGCAAAATGGATGCATCTGATGAGTCCTGATTCCTGAGGAGCTGCCACAGGGGCAACGGTGTAAATAATTGGTGTGAAGGGAGAGTTCACACTGAGCTGGTTCATGGTGTGCTCTTGGAAGGCTTTATGGAGGAGAAGGACTGCAGCTGTTCTTAGGACATGGGTAGGATTTGGCCGAGTAGGGGAATTCCTCTTTTGTTAAGCACTATATGCAGGCTCTGTTATACGGAATCCAAAGAAGAATCTCATTTAATCCTCTCAAAACTCAAACAAGCACCTCTGTCATTATTACTGCTGCAGAGATGATAGAAAGGTTAACTAAATCACATCAAAACTGTGAGTAAGATGCAGAGTCTAGATTCGGATTTTGGTGTTATGTTTCCAGACAGAGCTTGTCCACTTTGAACAATTCCACTGCATGCTATTTCTTGTGGGGGCTTAAAAAAAGAGGAAAAGAAAAAGAAAGGAAGAAAGAAAGCATTCTGTAAATGTCACAGCCTTGAAGGCCAGGATGAGATTTTATCCACAGCCTTCTCAGTGGTGGGTTTCCTTGTAGGTGGGAACCAGCCAGAGTAGAAGGGGCTGTTTCCAATCCCTTTCTGGGGTTAGCACACACTGGGAAGTCATACCTGAATGTTGACAGCGGTTCCTCTGGGTGTGTGTTCAGGTGTCTTACATAGAGAAGGCTTTAGTGACTGTATTAGTTTTTTTCATTGCTATGACCAAAATGCTTGAAAAGACTCACTCAGAGGAGAAAGGGTTTATTTGGACTCACAGTTTCAGAGGTTTAGTCCATAGGGACAATGCCACCTGAAGCTCACAGACAGTTATTTAAAAATCCATAAAAATGGTCTAACAACCCAGCAAAGGAATAGGGGAACCTTATAGCCATCATAAGCAGTTTCTAAGGCAATTTCTAAGCTCCAAGAGTCTGGCAGCTGGCCTTCCTGGTGAAAAAGAATTCACAGAGGCCACATCTAATTCCCTTCTGAACTCTTCCATCTGGCACCAGTGCTGGAGCCTTAATTCAGGTTCTGCATTCAGCTGTAGCATTATTTGAAATTGTTCTTATAAAGATTTGATCCTGGAGAGAAAGTCCTAAGTCCAAGCTATAACAACCAACCACTCCCAGCTCTGCTCCAGAGGCCCCAGACAGGCTGCAAGAGCCTTCAGAGAGTCTTTCTCAACCTTCAGCTTTCCTGTCTGCTTATCTGTGGGAGGAAAGACTCAGCCTGTCACCAGAGCCCACCCCCAGCAACTGGGCTTTCAGGGAAGCGAGATGAAGTCCATTTTTCTCCTGCCTTACTATTTGGAGCTAACAGTATGACACATGTATGGTCTATTAAGAGACCATATGTGCCCCTTCTGCTTAGGGGAGAAAGAAAAAGTGCTGTTGCTCAGAGGTCCCTATGTCCCTTAAAAGGGGGGGATCCTCATGTCCCTTAAAGGTCATGGGGGAAGCAGCATGTCCTTCAGCAGAGGGAAGGGGAGGGATGCCTTGTCTCTCTGGCAGCAGCTGTGCCTAAGGCTTTGAGCTGTAAATGCTATTCTGTGTTGGCTCCAAGGAAAGGGGGAGGGCAGAAGACAGTGGGAGCTAGGCCAGAGATCACTATTTGTGTGGAGGGAGCCCAAGGGGGCAGCCTTTGTGCCCTTTGTCCCACTATGAGCAAGGGGTTTCCGCCTGGCAGTCCCCTATGAGCGGGGGGGAAATAGGCCTGGAAGGGCCAGGTTGCTGGTCCCACACTCGGGACACAGAGGCTGTGTTCTCTGGCTCAGGGCAAGACCAAGAGCTCCTGGGGAATGTGGATCAGCCCCTCCTCAGAGGTCTGCACTCAGCATCCTATCAGAGCTGAAGGAGGCCTTGGAGATCATCTGGTTCAAGCTGGTCATTTTCTAGTTTCAACTGATCTGGGCATGTGAAATAAGTTGCCTTAGGCCACAGAATTAAAGAGAGCAGATTAGCTGTGTGACCCCAGAGTTTCTTTCCTCTGCTCTGCAAGGTCTCCCCTAAAGGACAGAGACCTCCTTCCTCTCTCCCTGGAGGACGAAGTGACTAACACAGTCTCCAGCTCGTTGTCTGATGTGTGGTAAACACAAGTTTTATTCAGGAATGAGAAGATCAGGAGGACATATCCTCTGTGGGCAGGTACTAACAGGTGCATGTAGGAGATCAAAAATTGGGCTTTGGCCAGTATAGGAGATGTCTCTTCCTAAAATTTCTCTGTGATTAATTAAGTTCTTGAAGGATCCCCTCTTCAAAGAGAGAATCCATATTCCCAGGTTCCATTTCATTAGTCTCTTAAGTAATAGTTCTTTTCTGAGATGTCAATCTAAAAACCTAAACTTTTTTTCATCAATCTGAACACATTTGGCCCATCCTGGAGAGGCTGGGTCAACACCTTTCCTAGTAATATAAAACCTCCCACACAAGAGCCCAGACCTACAATTGTTCAGCCATAACCAATCCCTGAGCTTCTTCTGAATTCTAGTGTTCCATTACTACCCATAATATTCATAACGGTCCTGGGTGACAGCTCCATTTACACATGTTCAGGTGCAGAAACAGAGGCCAAGAGTCTCTGACTGGCTTGAAATTCTAAGATGGAGGTGAGGGGTGGAGGAGAGAGAGAGAGAGACTTGTCCTTAGGCATGACTGTGTAGCATTTCCCCCACACTAAGTCCCAGCACTGCTTCCTGGGATACTCTTGGGAGCAAACTCCACAACATGTGAAACCCCAGGATTCCTATTCTTTATAGAGCAAGCTCCAGAAACTGTATAGTCAGGTAGTACACCGGTATTGCTGGAGCCTGTATCTTGAGGACCGGTCTTTGGGGTGAACAGCTGTGAAAGGGTGTGAACAGGTTAGCTGCCTATTCACTCTGTGGACTCTAAGGCAATAAGAACTGGGGTAGATCTGCCTGCATTGGAAACTTTCCCCACTGGAGGGATGAGATTCTAAAGAGGATACCTGCCTCGTCTCAGGCTGATGCTCTCCTTTTCAGCAGCGCCTCCTGGGCACTCTTGAGCCATGTCCAAGAGGGAGATGGTGAGGCACTGGATATCAGAGCCACAGGGTTGGAAGAAACCTCAGATATCATCCAGACCAGCGATTTTCAAATGTGTCTTCAGCAGAAATTTTATTCAAATAAAGTCTTATAGGGAAGCTGTACCAGCCGCTATGGATGCCCTTCACACTCCTCAGCCACCCCCGGGTCACCTGCAGTGGTTTCCAGATGCTGAGAGGCATGCTCTGGTAATCGGAGCATGCTCAGTTTGCGTGAGTCTTGGGTTGGGGATGCTGGAGCATTAAACCCAAGGAGTGTCCTGCCACCAGTGAGGGTGGGCAGAGTGTGGACAAATGTGCTCCTCACAGTCTGTCCAGGATCCCCAGCAGGGGGAGCCTCCTTGTCTCTAACAGTAACCCCCTCATGAATGCTCCCTCAGGTGGCTTTCTTCCCATCCCTGTCTCTCTTCCCCACTCCCTCACCGTGCTCTTTAAGATCCCCTCCCAGATAAACTAATCACACACAAATCCTTGTCTCAGGGCATGTTTAGGAACACCAAAGACAGAAGCCTAGAGCCTGCGCCTTCAGAGACTAGGGGAGTGCAGAGGTGTCCTTGGGTTTGCTGAGCCCAGGACATGTTGTTTTAGGCCAATGTCTTCAAGGGACAGCGGGTCGACCCACTGCTTGGGTGTTATGTGTATTTCTACCTTCCTATCCCAAGACCCTTGGGTGATGCACATAGTAGGATCAGGACTCTCTCAGTTAGAGGTGGCAGGTAAGTCAAACCAGCTTGAGCCAAAAAGAGAATTTATTGACTCATCAAAAGTTTGAGAGTTGAGCCTAGGCCACTACTGACCCAAATGGCACCTTTATGAAAATTAGAAAAATGTGTCTTCCTCAAGGCACTATCCTGCTACCTGCCACAAAACTTTGTAATATGTAATCCCAGCACTTGGGGGGCTGAGACAGGAGGATTTTAAGTTTGAGGCCAGCCTCAGCAACTTAGTGAGACCCTCAGCAACCCAGCAAAACCCTGTTTCAAATTAAAAATAAATAAATAAAAAGGGCTGGGGATGTAGTAATAAATTAACAACCAAGCCCAGAGTAGTGGCACACACCTGTTATTCTAGTACTGGGAAGCTGAGACAGGAGGATCACAGGATCAAGGACAGCCTCAGCAAGTGAGAGATTTTCATCAACCAAGCGAGACCCTGTTTCAAAAACAAAACAAGCCGGGCGTGGTGGTGCACGCTTGTGATCCCAGTACTTTGGGAGGCAGAGACCGGAGGATCCGGGTTCGCGGCCAGCCTCAGCTCTCTCTCTCTCTCTCTCTCTCTCTCTCTCTCTCTCTACCTAGTGAGGCCCTCGGCAACTTCATGAGACCCAGTTTCAAAATAAAGTATAAAAAATAGGGCCGGGGGTGTGGCTCGGAGGTAGAACACCCCTGGGTTCAATCCCCGGTACACGCAAAAACAAAACAAAAAACAAAACAAAACAAAACAGAGATGGGGTTGTAGCTTAGCAGTAGAATGCCCCTGGGCTCAATCTCCAGTACTACAAATAATAAATAAACAAATGAATAAGTAAATAAATAAATAAATAAATAAAATTAACAACCAGAATGACTATGAAGTGAATGTCTGTTGCTGAGAGCAATGCGGTGCACAACCAAACCAGGAGACTCACTGGCCCTGAGAAGAGCTGGCTTAGGCTGGACTCAGAGCTCTCTCTCTCCATCTTTCCATCTCTCAGAAAAGCTTTCTATGGGGTTCATTCTCCAGCAGGCTCTGCGCTCGTGGGGACACAGTTACTGACAGCAGTCTCAGGCTTATACCCTCTTTTCTCATCAAGCCCAGTGTAAAAGACCATGGCTCCCTATTCATACTATTTTGGCCAATGCTCTGGAATTAGGTCTCATTTGCTGTGATTGGCCTGTGGGCCAGGCCTGGGTCACATGTCCTTTTAGGAATTAAGGAAATGGGTTAGTCCTCCCGCTCCAGCCCCACACCTGAGAATGGGAGGGAGGCTGGTTTTCTGAGACAAACCAGGGGATGTTATTGGAAGAAGAATAGTGACATGGGTGCTGATCAGGTGAACAGAAGATGACAATTCTATCAGTGTTACTGCAACTTTAATGTGCATATGAGTGACCTGGGGATCTTGTTGGACATTCCCAGGGTTCCCTCTTAAAGAGTCTAATTCATATCCGGGGTGAGGCCATGGATTTGCACCTCTAGGAATGCTGCTGCTGCCCATGTCTGGCCAAACTGTATTACACTGAGCTATGGCGCTCAGTGCGCATCACACTTCTCAAGCTGCTGCTGAGGCCCTGGCGGGAGTGTACACCTGGAGGCAGGCTTCTCTGGGGAGCTTGCGGGATAGGTCTTGGGAGAAGGTTGCCCATTCCTATTTTCCTGGACATTCCCACCTTCTCTGTTCTTCCTGTATACCAGAAGATGATGAGTCTTGTCTAAAGGATGCTTGTGTGTGGTACCCAAAGCTACCACATTAAGGGTTTTCCTTCAAGTTCCTTTGGTTTGAAGTAATTCCCCTGCATGGCCTTCCCTAGGAGGTAGCCTTTTGACTTAGGAAGAGGGAAGGAGCCAGGTGTGGTGGCACATGCCTGTAATCCCAGTACTCAAGAGGCTGAGACAGGAAGATTGCAGGTTTGAGGCCAGCCTCAGTAATTTAGTGAGGCCCTCAGTACCTTAGCAAGACCCTGTTTCAAAATAAAATGGGACTAGGGGTATGGCTCGGAGGTAGAATGCCCCTGGGTTCAATCCCCAGTACAGAAAAAAGAAAAAGAGGGAAGGGGAGGGGAATGCGGGGAAGGACCCAGACCCCGGGTGGGACACATGGCTGTGATGTGTCCTTCTGGAAGACAGTGACTTTCTGAAGTGGAGATAGTGTCCTTCCTCTTCTCCCCTATGCTTCTCAGCAGAGAGCAGAGTGGTAGGAAGCTGGACCTGAAAGAAACCTGAAAAGACCAGTGCCCTGCCTGGGGTTGCTACATGCTAGGACAGGTTCCTTTCAAACACATCCAGGTCTGACCCACTGAGGCAGGAGCTGGGTGAGGCGAGGTCTGGGGCCCCACAGCTGCCGGGCAGAGCAGTGAACCTAAGTCCTGCCTCATCTGCTTGGGCCAGCATAGATGCTAATAAGCATAGTGCAGTGTGATAGAAGTGTAATAAAGATGCTATGTGAGCCATATATGCAATTTAATGTTTTCCAGTGGCCAGATGACAAAAGTAAAAAGAAACAGGTAAACTTGGTTTTTAACAGTATATTTTATTTAACCCAATATACCCTTTTTTTATACTTACCTGGCAGGGGAGATCCCATGATCCTGGAAGTGGTTTTCCCAGGGCGAGGTTTATCCATTGCACTCCGGATGTGCTGACCCCTGTGATTTCTCCAAATGTGGGAAACTCGACTGCATAATGTGTGGTAATTTGCACTCTCCCCTGATTAAAAAAAGAAAAGAATAGACCCTTTTTGACACATACTCAGTTAAAAAGCTATTACTGAGATATTTTATATTCTTTTTTTTCCCTATACAAAATGTTTGAAATCTGGTGGGTCTTCTACAACACAGCTCACCTTGTTTGGAAGAACCACATTGCAAGTGCTTAGTATCCACATGGGGTTGGTGGCTGCTGAGTTGGACAGCACGTTTAGTCCCAGCAGGCCAAAGCTGCCTGCCATCTCGTCCCCATTTTCTTCCTCTTCCAGAGCAGTGTGGGTGTCACTTGGATGCTGAGCAGGGATAGTAGCAGGCCCGGGCAAGGCTTAGCTCCAGGGGTGGTGGCTGTGAAGACTAAGGACAGAGCGTGGCAGCAGGCTTGTTAGGGGCTGAGTTCTCTTCTGTCCCGGTGCTCTGTGCAGTGTGTGAGTCATCCTGGGAGGTATCGCGGTGGGGAGGCGGGTGGGGGATTTTCTCTATTCTGAGGCCTCCTCTTGGGCTCTCAGTGGTGCGGGGGTGGATCGAGGTACTGACAGCAGAGAGTGGAGTGGTGGGGGAATATGGGAGGGTGTGCTGGAGTCACAAAAATAGATCCGTATTTGTGGGGTGGTTACCAAGACTCAAAATATCGCTCCCCTGTGCAGGGGAGGAGCAGGACAAGAGAGATGTTAAAGAGCCACATGCTTCTATGATTAAAATCTCAGGAAGGAGAATGAAGACCAGGGCTAGCCGAAATGTCAGGATCTGGGGTTCTTTTTCAAACCGAATCTGAGAGTCATCTCAATTTTCCAGAGCTTGGTCTGAAGAGCCATTTTTCTTTCTGTGCATCACACATCTGTTTTCAGTCCTTCCTACTTGATTTGAACATTAAACAAATTTGCCTTGTGTATGAACTTCCATGGGCTTCTAAAACATGCAGATGTGTTATCTTTGGAAAGCAGCTGATCAAACGCTCTTTCTTAGGAATCTCTGGCCCCAGCACTCATTGTCCTTGGGGAGGAATGTTGTCCCCTAATAAAGTGACAGCAAACTCCAAGGACTCATCAGCACAGTGGCCTCAAGCTCAGGCTGGGTTTGACTCCATCCTGTCGCTTGCTCAGCCTCTGCTATGTTGTTTAAGCTCCCGGAAGCTCAGTTTTCCTTTCCTCCACATATAAATAATAATAACCTCACTGGGATGTTGGGAGGAACCAATCAGATATATGTGTGGTGTGCTAGCACAGCACAGGTTAGCATGATGGTCGCTCAGTAGGCGCTGCCAGCTCTCCTAGCTCAGGGCTGGGTTCTACAGTTCAGTGGCGACTGGCCAGGTAGAATCCTCTCATTTACCATACTGGCCTACTTTAAATTTGACAATGTAATGTGACAGACGTGGGAGATGGCACACAGAGAAAAGTGATTGGCCACAGCTGCTCAGGGAACTGGTGGCAGAACTCAAGATAAAACCCAGAATTTCTATTTCCCAGTGCTAATTTAGCAGGAGCTTCTGAGTATCAGAACGCGTGTCTTAAATTTCAAAAAGTATACAGAGGAAATGGAGGGGGTGAGGTTTGAACAAACACGGCAGCCTAACACAAAGACAATAAGAAACCCTGAAATGCAAGTACCAGATATTTAATAGGCTGGACCAGTATTATAGCCACTAAAAATGCTCACAACGAATATTGATTTGACATTGGGAACATGCTTTTGATCTATGTCAAGTGAAAAACAAAATCAGGAAATATAACGGCACATAATTTAATATCCTAAGTTAAAAAAAAAACTATCTATCTGGCCTACTGAAGCACTAAAAAAGTATCCATCTGCCTACTGAAATACTCTAAACCAGATATTATGTTTGGTTATCTCTGTGGGGTAATAGTTGTTTTCTCAAAGCTTTGGTGTATTTTCTACAATGAACACTCATTACTTTCATAATCAGGAAAAACAGTCTCCGGTTCACAGCAGGGAGCCTGCGGCTCATTCTCATCTCACTCAGCCTTGCAGGACTCCTAGTGGCTTCAAAGCATGCTTTGTTTACGAAAGGATGATTATGTGGGTGTCCAGGGAGATGGACTGATAGAGAACAAAGTGAGACATGTTTTATTGAAGACGCTAACCAGAGTCAAGACACTCTCACAACAAAAACCCTCCATGAATTCAGTGGAGGCTGTTACAAAGTAAATCGAGTGGATGGCAAATGGGAAATGTTAGCAAGCTCTGTGCTGGAGGACCATGGACTTCTTTATCTCCACCGGGAAGAGATGAGAAATAAAGCCCATCGCCACTGTGATTGTTGTGTAGTCCAGGACTGGTTAATTCAGCAAATCAGGGGTCTGATGAGGGCAATGGTAGGAGGGGTTCATCCCTCCTCCTCACCCCACCTTGTCTGCAAATCAAGGCCTCAAAGTCTCACCCATGGCTGTCTGCCCAAACCTGCCCATTCTGTCTTGCTGCCCTGATGGAAGTTGTCTTGCTTTGGACCCAGTTGCTCCCCTCCACTGAGCCACTCAGATCTGTCCATTGTCTGCATATTCTTTGTTGTATCCACCCTTGACCCTTTGCTCAGGTCCCTGCCCTATAGCCTTTACTCCTCTCATTCATAAAGCCTCATTCGAGATGAGAATGAGGCTTTACTCCTCTCCCATGCCCAGTCTCAGCCGCCAGAGCCCCTGCCCAGCTTGGAGCCCTGCTCCGAGCTCCTGTGTGCTCAGGAGAGATGTTTGCACATTGCTGCTTCTGCTCCGCACCATGGCCACAGAATCTCTGCAACTCTCGTTCTTGAAGTCATTCCACAGCCATCAGAGCACAGCCGATTGGGAGCTGGGCACTGACAGGCTGAGGTGAGCCCACCCTTATGCTGTGTTCCTGGTTGCGAGGCTTTGGACAGGTTGCTTAACCTCTCTCAGCCTCGGCTTCCTCATCTGCGAAATGGTGATAATCATAGTTACCTGATAAGATGAATTATTACATGGAAAGTGTGTCCAACTTGTCTGGCACATGGCTAGCACTCCAATGTCAGTTGTTGCAATGTCATTATTATAATGAAAGCACCCTAACCTATCATGTGGCGAGAGGGTAGGCTCTGGAGTCAGACAGACTCTGTTAAACTGCTCTTCTGACCATGACTGGCTGTGGCTCACCTGCATGCTTTAGTTTCTTCTTCTGTGAAGTGGGATAGTAAAGAGCACTAACTCTAGGACTTGCTGTTGGGATTAAATGAAATAATGCATAGGAAGCACTTGTAATATGCATGGTGCAAAGTGCTGGCTATTGCTTCTTCACAGAGGATGGGTAGCTTTTTCTAGGAAGGGTGATTTTATGATTATTCTTCCCTTTATAATATTCCAGAGTGACATTTGAACTCTAAAGTAGATTAAGACTTCAAAGTTGTGCTGAAGAAACATAACACTGTAAAAGTAGGGTTAGGAGCAGAATTGGCAAGCCAGCTTTTCTCTCTGTCCAGGAGAATGAACTCATTTTGCACTAACCCACATACTATTGGTCTTTAGTGCCGAGGGGCTGAAACTAAAAGGCCTCTACATGGGTGAATCTACTGGTCACCGCCGTGTGTTTGGAAGTATGTATGGGCCATAATGCTAAAGAGCTCATCTCGTTGCTCCATATAATATTAAGTAAGAATGAGAATCCTTTCAGAAAAAAATGATCTTTTTTATGTTCAAGAAAACAAAAATGACTCAAAATTATCTTAGGAATTGCTAGGAGCAGAAAAATATGACCTCATGGATTCAGCTGTGGATGGCTAGTCATCTTCGGGAGGAAGCCAGCCTACATCATCACCAGCCTACCCTAGTTCAGAGCCAGCCCTACGCCCAAGGAGGACGTAGACTTTCCTTCTGGAGGGAACTGTGCTTTAAAGCTAAGCCTTGTCATCACTTAAATCAGCTGCACATGAATTCCCCTTTCCTGACTGCCTTGTAGTTAAATCCACCTGATGTTAGAAAATACAATAGTTGAATTCTAGATTTGACAAAACAAGTCACTCACCACTACTAATGTAATGAGGGGTTGCTTTATACATTAAATGAGGCTTTTGTATCGGATATTCAAAAGATTGTATACCCACTGGCTTGTTAGTGATGCCTGGGCTTTCTGAACCAAGTATTAGACAGTTTTCCTAAGAAAAATCAAGAACCAAGGAATGCAGGGAGCAAGGCTCAAGCTCTAAGTAGGTCAGTGGAGAGATGAACATCAAATTGAGGCTTCTGAGCCGGGCGTGGTGGCGCACGCTTGTAATGCCAGTACTTTGGGAGGCGGAGACTGGAGGATCCGGGTTCGCGGCCAGCCTCAGCTCTCTCTCTCTCTCTCTTTCTCTCTCTCCCTGTCTCTCTCTCTCTCTACTTAGTGAGGCCCTCCGCAACTTCGTGAGACCCGGTTTCAAAATAAAGTATAAAAAAGTAGGGCCAGGGGTGTAGTGCGGAGGTAGGACACCCCCGGGTTCAATCCCTGGTACCACAAAAAAAAAAAATTGAGGCTTCTGTTTTCAAACCCAACTCCCAGGGCCACATTATCCCCCACCCAACATCAAGACAATTGGTTTATGTGGCAGGGAAAACATTGTCTAGGTTAAGCTTGTTTATGAAGCAGCTCAGCAGAGAGCATTGGTCCTAAAATCAAAATCTATATGATTCAATTGAAATGATGGAAAAGGAGGGAGGGAACATTGAGAACCAAACAGAACACACACTCAGCAGTTACTCAACTAGAGCAGTTTGCTTAGCAGAAACTGTTAAGTAAAAGTATTTGTATGGACTCTGCAAATGAAATTCAGTGTTTTGCATGTTTCTCAATGACAATGGTCAGATAGTGTTTACTAAACTATCATGCATGTCTAGTGTTCTGGTGCTCTGGTGAATGCCATATAAATCAGCCTAGACATAAGCAAGTCCTTTTCTTTACACTTTAGAGTGCTTACAAATTGCTATAATTGCTTCTTAAAAACATGGACTCCTACCAAGTGTGGTGACAAACTCCTGTAATCCCAGAACTTGGGAAGCTGAAACAGGAGGATCATAGGTTCGAGGCCAGTGTGCAGCAATTTAGTGAGACCCTGAATCAAAATAAAAAATAAAATAGGGCTGCGGGTGTGGCTCAGAGGTATAATGTCTCTGGGTTCAATTCCCAGTCTCTCTCTCTCTCTCTCTCTCTCTCTCACACACACACACACACACACACACACACTAAAATAAACAAAAACAACCTCCCCCAAAACATGGACTCCCAGGCACCATCCCCCAGAGGCTTAGATTCAGTACATCTCAGGTGGGTATGGGAATTTGTTTATCTTAAAGAATCACATCTGGTGGTTCTGATATAGATGGTTGGTATATTGCACTTTGAGAAACACTTGATTTATCAAATACAGTAAAATATAAACCAAATGAGAACACTATATATTGCAAAAACTGAAAGACTAATAAGCCCAATATACTTATGTAACAGTTCCACAATAAAACCAATATATCTAAGAGCAGTCTAAAAGCTACATGGGTGAGCTGGGAGTGGTAGCACACACCTATAATCCCAGTGCTTGGGAGGCTGAGACAGGAGGATCACAGGTTCAAGGCCAGCCTCAGCAACTTAGCAAGACCCTGTTCAAAATAAAAGAAAATAAAATAGGTATGGGGGTATGCCTTGGAGGTAGAATGTGTCAGGGTTCAATTCCCAGTACCACAATAAATAAATAAATAAGTAAAAATTTAAAAAAAGCTGTGTGGGTTTTAAAAACTTACAGATAAGTGTTACAAGGGTATAGTTAGCCCTTGTAAGAGTTATGAAAGTAAATCCAAAGCTAGTTAGTTTACTTAATAGATATTAATCAATGCCTTGTATATTAGTAGTTTGTGGTAGTTCAGTGATCTCCTATCCTGGATAATTGCATATTAGAATCATCTGGGTGCTTTTAATACGCTGATCCCTGGGCCCCCACTCCAAAGATTAACAGATCTGGACCAGAATCCAGGCATAGGCATGATTATAAATCTTCTCAAGTGATTCTAAGTGCAGGAAGTGCTAAGAATCTCTGTCCATCTCCTGTACACACACAAAAAAAAAAAAAAAGAAGAGAAAGGAAAAGAAAAAGATAGGTAAGGAAACTATAGTCAGAGAGATTAAGCATTTTTTCCAGGTCACAAATCTAGTAGGTACATACTGAGGTAAGGCTCCAAAGTCAGAGAATTAGACAGCAAAATGATCAGAGGGAAGGGAAGCCACCTGATAGAGAGGGATGTGTGAAAATGACCCTCTTCCGGTTTCCCTGCAGCCCAGGAGGTGAAAAGTCAGCACTGAGCAAAGGGGATTGCAGGGAAGACTCCTTTAGTGGGACTAAAAAGCTTCAAACAAGAGATATTTTTCATTCATTAAAAGGGGAAGAAAAGCACTATAAGGTGTAAAGAAGTATCCCAAGGAGGCCGGTGACCCCTCCCTCTGGTGAGTGGAAACTAGGTGGGTCTGCAGGGGCAGCTTCCCCCAACAGACAAGCAGACAAGATCATTGTTGACAGCACTCTCTCCCTGAAGCCTGGGCCCAGCCTCAGTATGCTTCTTACCACAGCACTCGCCTACCTCCAATTCACCAGGGTAGGCACAACTTCAAATCTATTCACCTTCCCTGGTAGAGTGAAAAAAATATGGTGTTTGCACTCAGTACCAGCCCAGTTCATTCCTAGCTGTGTGGTCTTGGGCAAGTTATTTAAATCCCTGAGTTTCAGTTTCCCTGTAAGTTAAGAAGAATTGTTTAGCCAGAAAGAATACCCCTTGAGTGTAATGTGAGATAAATGACAAGAAAAATTTTCTGGCATGTGGTAGGCCCTTAAGAATGGTAGCCAGGATCATGGGTTGACCATAAAGTCATGGGAATGAATGTGATTGTCAACAGCCTCAAGGAAGAAATAGGAAAGTGGGTAAGAAGCTAGAGTGGAGCCTTGGAAGGCCTCCTCCGGTAAGAAGCCCAGCCCATGTGGAGCCCCATATTTTAAAAAGAATTTTCAAGCTGTGGATGAAGTAAGTGGGACTTGGCAAAGCACTTGAATTCACTGCACTACCTGCTAACACAAATGCTGGGACCACAGAGCAATTCCCTGTTCTGTGATGTTTGCAATTAGTGCTTGGATTAACAGAGCAGCAGGAAAACAACAACTGGGGTGACGGACACTCAGGGGCTGGATCCTGGAAAGAGGAAGCAAAGGAGGGAGGTCTCTGCCCTTGCCTCCTCCTACCTCCCCTGCCCATGCCCCATCAGCTTCTCTCATTTCCTCCTGGCCACAGCCCCACCAGGTATGTGATGATGGTGATGGTGAATATTTCACCAATCAGAAAGCTGAGGTCAGAGAAGAGAACTATCCCTCATGGAAGTGGTGGAGCTAAGACCTGAGTTATGCCGTTACACTCCAGAACCTGACTTCTTTGCCAGGGATTAGACATGGTCATCAAGATTTCCTGGAAAAATGAAAAACAAAGAAAAGAGAAAAAAATTCTCCCAGCAGAGCAGGCATATGCATATAATATGCTTATTTCCTGGGTCATTCAGATTATTCAAATAATCTAGAAGCAACAGCTTATCCCCCTTCCATAGGAGCCTTGATCCTTCCCTGTCTATTAATGACATTTAGTTCAACTAGAGAATGGTAGAGGGCAAAGGAATCATAAGCTAATAGACAGTGGTTATTTGTGTGTATTTATCAATTTCCTTTGATTTGCCCAAATTAAAGAAGGAAGAGATTCAAATTTTGTTTTTATTAATTACTCTTTCATGTGAGAACCTCATAACATAACTTTGGGTCCTTTAAGAGTTAGAACCTCCATCATTGGCAGGGAACACAGAGTCCAATGGAAGAAAAGTAAAATAAATACCTTTAATATGCGATATGCTACAAAATCAAGATAAAACTGCATAAAGCAAAAGTAAGATAAATGATTAAGAATGCACAGTGATCGTTTTATTTTCTTTTTCTGTTTTTTTCTATTATGGGCTGTGTGGTGCTGGCATGTCTGAATTGGTGGACTTCGGCCTCATTGCCACCAAAGTAGTGGAACCTCCTTGAGGAGGGGCTGGTTGGGTTTTTTTTTTTTTTTTTGGTAGGTGTTCAAGAGAGAATAGAGCTGGCTGATGCTCAGAAACCAATACATTATAAACCTGCACAGAATGTACTTTCTTTTCCTGCAGATATGAGAAGTTTTTATTTTAGAGAAGGATTTGTGGTTTGAATTAGAATAGCACTATTGTGACAAAGTTGGCTTTCTATCTGAGTGATATATTTGTTGAAAATTCTATCTGTGCCTTCGGTGGGAGCTCACAGTGGGTTATAGCTGATAACTATGTTTTGAAAATAAGTCGTTAAGCAGTAAGAGAGCAGGAGTTCTTTAGACCGATATTGATTTAAATGCCATTTTCCATCAGCTCAGGAGTTATGATGGTATAGGGTTGGTTTCCTGGCCCAATGTTGGCGGTAGTTCTTGAGTATAGTAGTAGAGTTTTGGATGCTTCTAGGGTTTCATGAAATAAAGGTATTTGGTCACATTTGGAATATAACCTTGAAGTGCTTAAAAATGTGCTGGAAATTTGGACCAAATTTTCTAAAATGGTGTCTATTTCTATCTCATAAATCCACCTATTGAAAGGTGAAGTGAGCTGTCACATTGGGTAGAGTAGTAATTATTCATTTGGAAAGTTTATGAGATGTTGTGGTCCAGGCAATGAAGAAGATTGAGTATTCAAAGACACAGAGAAACATCAAAGTGAGTCAGGACAGAGATCTCAGAATACAAATAGACCTTCAAACCTATCAGTTTCCTTCCAAACTCCAAAAGGCAAGGATTTTGTGACCTGACACATATTAATAATGGCATCTAAGACTTTCTGCCTGGAATTCTCTTGTCCTGAAAGTTGGACTGGGAAATGGGATTCAAGGCCTACCTCGCAGTTCTTAAACAAAAAAAGTGCCTATAAATCTCAATATATCTAGAATAATACTTTGTTCATTAGGAAATTAATGAGGTGAGACAATTATATCTTCAAGTCTATAAAGATTCTTTAGTGAAAACAAGGCTAAATAATAGCTATCTTAACTTACAAAGGCAGAAGCCAGGAATTACCTTATTGAAATATTTGACCCTTAAATTCTAAAGAAACTAAAAGAAACCCAAAGCAAATTGACAATGAATTTATTGAAGATACAAACACTATTCTAGAATGGGTTATGCTATTCATTTGTTTTTTTGAAGTGTTGGGGATTGAACCCAGGGCCTCACACATGCTAGGCAAGCACTCTACCTCTGAGCTACACCCCAGTCCTTGGAATAGGTTGTGGATCACAAAAATTAGGGACATCAAGAGGCAGGTAGATTATGTTATTCAGGGTATTTTGTTTGTTTTCTCCCTGTCTTTATTATTTTATTTGGGTCTGATGTGTTTCATTATTTCTAATATTCTTGGATATTTTTCTCAATTATTGTAATTTTTGGCACTGGGGATTGAACCCAGGGGCATTCTACCTCCGAGCTACACCCCCAGCACTATTTTTTATTTTTTATTTTGAAATAGGGTCCCACTAAGTTGCGGAGGGCCTCACTAAGTAGCTGAGGCTGGCTGCGAACCCAGATCCTCTGGTCTCAGCTTCCCAAGTACTGGGATTACAAGCGTGAACCACCATGCCCGGCTTATTGTAACTTTTTAATGAAACTAATACATCAGGTTGTAATTTAATGTGAGAAATAGACAATAAAATAGTTTAGAAATATTTTAATAACAAGACTTTGGAGAGGTGGGAGAGGATATGGTAATAAGAAAAGGAGATGAATTACATATTGTTAGTCTTAAAATATCCTTGCAGCCAGGTGTGGTGGTGCATGCCTATAATCTCAGTACTTGGGAGGCTGATACAGGAGGATAGCAGGTTTGCGGCCAGCCTCAGCAATTTAGCAGGCCCTCTGCAACTTAGTTCAGAGGTAGAATGCCCTTGGGTTCAATCCCCAGTACCCACCCACCCCCAAATCCTTGCATAGCTTACTCTGGCTCTCTTTTGAGTTAAAATTTTGAATTTTCTGTTTCCAAACACTGACAATGGAAATTTCTTTTAAACATTCCCATATGAATTTTTGCCCTGTAATTAAATCAACTGGCTGATGTTATGTTTCTCTGCATAAATCAAATTTGTTCCTATTTCAAAATTTTGTAAAACATCCATAAAGCAATAATTGGAAGGAAAATGCTAGCCAAATAATTGTTAGCAAAATAGAGTCTGCTGAATTTTGAGTTGGTCAGATAATCAAGAGAGCCAGGAGCCAGTGCTTTGGACACGGGAACATCAGACTGAAGTAGAACAATTCAGATTTCTAATGTTTCCAAATATTTTGCTTGTCTAATGTTGCATGAGTTCTGGATTAGGGAGATGACCAGCATATTCTGCCTTAAGTGTAGTTATTCTCTGCAGCTTTGTAGGGCAAGACAAAAACAAAAAAACTCCAAATAAAACCAAAACCAAACCAAACCAAACCAAACCAAACCAAACCAAACCAAACCAAAACAACAACAAAAACCACCCCCCCAAACAAAAACGAAACCCTGATAATTATAACAAGGGAGAAGAAGGGGAATCTTTCATGTCCCCAGGTTTAAATAACCCCACATTTATAAGTCTTACACTGGCTTTAATTTTCAAAGAGGCCTCGTTTTAGGGCAACTCAACCTGAATAGCAATTACAGGGCTCAGTGCATCGGCCGGCATGGACAATGACCACCCCCCTCCAGTGGGAACTTGAGAAAAGTGAGCTTGTCCCTAGATGATTGGTGCTCTCTTTCTTCTTTTCTAGTTGCTCAGCCTGTAATAGAAACAATTTTACAAAGACTGCAGATTACATCCATGTGATCATCAGAGAGGTAAGAGCAAGCTCATTCTGCCAGTCTGTTGGCTGGATTTCATTATTGTACTGTTCTCCTTCGCTATCCTATGGTGGTCCCCCCTCCCCACTGGCGAAAAACACTCTGCATCTTGACTTGGAAGCCTGCCAAGTCCCCTATTAGTTACAATGGATGTCACCTTCATCTACGCACCTCATAAACTAGAAGCCTGGGATTCCTGCTACCTACCTCTCCCTACAGCCAAGGCCTCCATCCTCTGCATCCCTGTACAGGTCTTCCAGGTCCACCCGCTTCCCCCAGTCCTGCTGGCAGGGTCTTGGTTCAAGCCAATTGGGATTGACCTGGATTTGTGCAGTGTTTTTCCATTTCCTCCTCTCTTCACGTGGTTGCTTGTGGGATCTTTGTTAAAAGGTGTTGGAGAAAGGCATTCAGGACTGCCGCAGTTTGGCCTCAAACCTGCATCTCCAGCTCCTCCTCCAGCTCTGCCCTTTACCCCTTTGTACAGGCCTCAAAGGATAGAGGGGCAATTCTGGCTTTGGGGTCAGACCACAGTTCTGATTCTGACTCAGCCACTTACTTGTGGAATACCCTTGGGCCGGTCATTTACTCTATTTCATGCAGTGTGCGGGGCACTGAGTGGGGGGATGGGGTCTACAATGAGGGAAACAGACGCGAGCCCTGCTCTCCTGGAGCATGCAGTCCAGGGCTCACTGAATGTTTACTGGCAGTGTGTTTCTAATAGGCAAAGCATGTTGAAGACCTTTAGTTGCTTGTTTGCCAAATATCCATTTTCCCTTCTCTAGAGAGATGGCTATGTGTTCCTAATTTTCCTTACTGTTTGTGCTGGCTATTGGGACTTAGTTGAAAGCCATTGAGAAGGGCTTCTGGAAAAAAAAAATTAAAATGGGACTGACTCAGCTGAAAAACTCATCCACTTGATATTTCCATCTTTCTTTTTCTTCTTGGCTAGAATGGAGATATTATGGTTAGAGTTCCAGCAGCTATTTTGGGCAATGAGGTAGCTTTGAGGACAGCAGCCTTTGCTAAGGAAAGTGGAACACAAAGATAGAAGATGACCAGATTCCATCTGGGCATGGTGGTACACACCTGTAATCCTAGCTACTTGGGAGGCTGAGGCAGGAGGATTGCAAGTTTGAGGCCACCCTGGGCATTTTAGTGAGACACTGTCTGCAAATTTAAAAAATAAAAATAAAGGGCTGGGGATTTAGCCCATTGGTAGAGCACCTCTGGTTCCATCCCTAGTACCCGCCCCCACCCAATCAAAGATGACCAGCTTCCTTGTAACTGTGGAGTTCCATAGCAGCTTTGAATTAATGTGTGTATGGGAGACAAAAATGTAGTAAATCTCTCTCTTGGTTAAGCTGCTATCATTTGAATTTTCTGTTCTGTGGAGTTGAACCTTAGCCTAACCTATAAATAATGTAACCATATGCCCAAATGCCAGATTGGGAAACTCATTACTTTAAAGGATAAATAACAAAGTGCCTGACTGCAATCTTGACAATGATCTCTTGTTCTATTGTCATTTAGATAATCACAACAATGTTGATGAAGCCTAATAGTAGGGCAATATTTGTATAAATAAATCTTCCTCTGACATAATCTTAAATCTGTCTTAAATCAATTCTTAAATCATCTTTAAGTTAAGGACAACATTATAATAATTATCTCATTCCTGCTTGACATTGATCTTAGTTTTCTCCAAGTAGATTCAAATTTTTCATGTTTCCTTTAATTTCTGAATGTGGCCCAGGAATGCCAACTACTCAAGATACATGTCACTACTTTCCAGCCTTGTGTCCAGCCCAGATATTAAAAATAGATTGACAATATGTCCTCTGTCTCAGCTCCCTTCTCATAAAACTTTTCAGTGCCAGATGACTCCTGTCACTTGGTCAGAATTGGTAGAATATACATTTATGGTAAGCTGCTTTTAATAATTTTTTGAAACATTGGGTGGGGTTGAATATAATACATTAATCTTTTCCTTAAAATTGGGCTGCTGAGAAATTTTCTTTGAGTCTGTATTTCTAGCTCATTGAGAAGATGCTGATTTTATGTCCTTGGTTTTGAGGGACAGGGAATGGAGGCATGCTTTGCTCCCACTAGCTTTGATTTAAGTAGAGATTAGTGCATTTTGGTGAGTAGGCCACATATATTGGGCACCCACTGTTTACAAAGCATTAAATAATGAGGGTATAGAGATATAGAGGGGAATAAAATGGTCTCTCTCTCTCTCTCTCTCTCTCTCTCTCTCCATGAATTTATAATCTAATGAGAAAAATAGGATAAGTATTTATTTATTTTTTTGGTACTGGGGATTCAACTCTACTTCCAAGCTATACCCCTAGCCCTTTTTATTTTTATTTTCTTATTTTGAAACAGGGTCTCACTAAGTTTCTGAGGCTGATCTAGAACCTGCAATCTTTCTTTCTCAGTCTCCCAAGTACTGGGATTAAAGGAGTATATCACCATGCCCAGCTAGGATAAATAAATTTTAACAGTAACAGCTAATGCTTTCTCAAGGATCTTCAGGAGAAAGAAACTTAAACCATAAATGCTACCTTTATCACAACCATTGAAATGGCAGTAGCTGACACTCGAGAAGTCTCTGTGCTATGGCTGTGTTGTAGCCCCCACCTACAGGTCGTGGGGGCTGAATTCTTTGTCCCCAGAAACAAAGGTGGACTTTCAGTGGCCATGTCCACTGCAGAGCCATTGAGGCCTCTCCCCATCCTGATGCTGGTTGACTGACCTGATCTGAGCTGAGCCCACAAAATTCCTCTCTCTGGAATTTGCACATGGAATGAAGAGGCCAGGGACTGTAGCCATTGAAACTGAGCCACCTGTCCATGTGTTCTAGAAGGAAGAGGTACAACTATTGCTTCCGGGGTCCTGAGTCATCCTGGTTCCTGCTGTCTCAGAGATTTACCAAGCTGAAGATCATTAAGAACTACGCTGAGGTCTGTATGTGATAAGGATACTTTCATCACTCTCAGATTTCTCAAACACTGAGAGAACCCAGTGTTTCAGCAAATACTCCCTCCTTATTTCCCTCCCATCCTTTCCCCCCTTCCTGTATTAAGCTGTTTTCTATTGCTATATCAAAATACCTGAGTCCAGGTACTTTATAAAGAAAAGAGGTTCAGCTCGCAGTTTTGGAGGCCTAAAGTCCAAGATGAAGCAGATTCATCTTTTTGGCCTTTGGTGAGGGCCCATTGGGAGCCTCACAACATGCTGGAGAAGTGGGAAGGAAAACACTGAATGCAGAAGGGGCCAGCACATGGGTGGTTTAACTTTAAAAGAGCTTGCTTTCTTGAGGACTAACTGGGATACTGTGAGAATGGCACTGACACATTCTGAGGGCGGCACCCCCAGTGACCCAATCGCCTTCTACTAGGTTCCACCATTTACCAACACCATTGCACCGGGGATCAGGCTTTCCAGGACACGAATCTCAAGTGATATCCGAACCTCCGACTTCTCTTCCTTTTTCCCCCTAAGCAAATCATAATCAGATTCTATTATTTGCAATAAAAACTTTTACTCATATAGAAATACCATTTCTTTAATATTCAATAAAATACTAGCTGGGAGGTATTATGTTAATTGTCAAATAAGGAAGCAACGGCTTTTGGAGCTTACCTTTTTTTTTTTTTTGCGGTACCGGGTATTGAACGCAGGGGCGTTCTACCTCCGCGCTACACCCCCGGCCCTATTTTTTTATACTTTATTTTGAAACCAGCTCTCACGAAGTTGTGGAGGGCCTCACTAGGTAGAGAGAGAGAGAGAGAGAGAGAGAGAGAGAGAGAGAGGGAGAGAGAGACAGGGAGAGAGAAAGAGAGAGAGAGAGAGCTGAGGCTGGCCACGAACCTGGATCCTCTGGTCTCTGCTTCCCAAAGTACTGGTATTACAAGCGTGCGCCACCACGCCCAGCTGGAGCTTAACTTTGACCTGAGGTCACACAGCTATTTAGCACCATATCCAGGACTCAGACACAGCTAGGCCCCAGTGATTCTAGAGCCAGTGCCTCACAAGAAAACAAATGGTTCTACATGTGGTGAAGCAGGATTTGCCCATCCCCTGTGTCCCAGAAGACTGACAAGTTGCCTTCAGATAGCTGCAGTCCTGGGCACCAGGAAAGGTCACTGAAATGTAGCCATACCTTGTTTTTTCTTTTTGGCCTCACTGACTTTTGGACACCAGCCTTAGAATACAACAAAAACTAAGTTGGTGATGCTAGTAACACCAGCCATCCCTCTGGACTCTCCCACATCCACAAACCCTTCTTTCTTAAAATGTAGATTGCGACTAATTCCAGGAAGGTTTTATATGATGGATTTTGTCCAGGGCTTTTTAATTTTTAACAGAGGTTGTAAGAAAGTGTGTACCGGGGGCTAATACTGAAATCTGTACACTGTGTCCTGAGTATTTTCCCTTTTCTGGAGTGGGGTATATCCTGCTTCCCTCACCCCAAACTTCTCTGTCTCCCCTGCTCTCTGGCCAGAAGGCTGGCCTGCTTGGAATGCGTAAATGGTCTCTGTTGGGTCTTGGCCAGTGGAGGGACTGAGCAGTGGATTAGACAGAGGAAGGCGATGGGCTTGGGGATATTAGTTCTCTGCTTCCTCCCTAGGAGGGAACTTCAGCCTGGCTGTTTGTCTGGACTACAGGCTACTCTTCTCACTACGCTCTTAGTGGGAGTTCCAGTGACTGCTCCTGCCCCTCTCTCCTTCAGCTCTGCAGGTGGGGACAGCTGTGCCATTCCTACCCCTGGGAGTCTGTGTGATCCATCCCTACGACTCTCCTATCTCTGCCAGCACTTTTGTAAATAGTGCCCTCTTGGATCATCCTCCTGTGAGAGCCCTTCTGCTTCTGTCTGGGTTCCTGAACGATACTAATTGCAAGTGCTTCTTCTTTTTACTGGTCCTGCTTCCGGTGTCCCCTCATCCTTGATTTTCACTGGCATGCAAAGCTGTTGTTCTGTGGTCTCTGGGAGAGGCCAATCATTCATATTATTAAATCTGTTATCCAATAGGAAAACAGTTGCTATGTGGATGTACATCGCAGAAGGCCCACCAGGACTCATACATTCAAATTCAGAGAGAAGACAGGTTGGTGGTGAGGCTGACTTACAGAAACCATTCATTATATTCCTTTCCCATTCCTGCCCCTTTGATGGCATCACTGCATTTGTGTTTGGGTGGTATGGCCCATCTCTCACTGTAGGAAGGACAGAAGGACATGGATATTGATACATTTTGTACAACTCTCTTAGCATTCTCACTGATATAATTCAAAGAACTGACCACACAACCTAGAAGAAGGAAGATTTATTTGCTCCAGTTTCCTTGGGGATTTTGGGTTCAGTCCATGTGAGGCTGGGGCCACAGATCTCAGGGCATGGCAGCTGAAAGCAGAGAGAGGGAGAACACAAGGCTTTGCTCCTCACATCATGGAGGCCAGAAGCAAGAGAGAGTGAACAGGGGAGGAGGAACCTATATATAATCGCCAAGGCCATACCCCCAGAGACCCCTCCTTAGCAATTAAGTCCTGCTTCCAACATTGCTACCTTGTTTCTGTGAGGGCTAGGGGAACATTCCAAACCATTACACTCTGCCCGGAGCCCCCTAGACCTCATGGTCACCTCACAATGCAAAATGCATTTAGTCTGTCTCCAAGAGTTCCCAAAGACTAAACAGTTCCAGTATCACTCCAAAGTCTCCAAATCCAAAGTCTCCTCTAAGACTCAAAGTGAACTCTTTGTTATGAGCCCTTGTAAAATAATAATAATAATAATTATAATAAAAACTGGGCATGGTGGCGCGTGCTTGTAATCCCAGTACTTGGGAGACTGAGACAGGATGATCGCAGGTTCATGGCCAGCCTCAGCTACTTAGTGAGGCCCTCCACAACTTAGTGAGACTCTGTTTCAAAATAAAGAAATAAAAAATAGGGCTGGGGGTGTAGCTCAGAGGTAGAATGCCCCTGGGTTCAATCTCCAATACCGCCAAAAAATAAAATAAAATAAAATGCAAAATAAAAAGCAAATTACATGCATCCATGTACAATGGCAAAGAGTAAACATTTGAATTCCAAAAGGGAGGAATAGGACCATAGGAAGAAGGAATGGGACCAAAACAGTATCAAAATCCAGCAGGGCAAGCATTCAATCCTCCGGCTCCATTTCTAGCATCCAGGGCACATAGTGGTGAGAAGCAATCTCCGGGGGGCTTTGGCAGCCCCACTGCTGTGGCCAGGTTGATTGCAAGGGGCAGTGTACTTGCTCTTCCAGTCTGGCTCCATGGCTCACAGTTTACAGTCTTTCCTCGCAGGCGTTCCATGTTTCTGGCATTTCTAAATCATGGAGGTTTTTCTTGCAACCTTGGCTTCACCCTCACAGCTTCACAAATTGTCCCATTTGGGCCTGCTTGCAGGGATTCTGACCCTGCCACACATTGCCTGGCTTCCAAGGCCTTCCTTTGAAATCTGGGAAGAAGCCTCCATGACCCCTTTCTTCTAGCAAAGCCAGCATTACCTGACTGCCATGGACCACCAACAGAAAAAGTAGCCACGCCCTTTTCACTTATTGCTGCTGGGCCCTTTTCAATCACAGCCATGGGGCCCACCTTCATTCCGGCCACATTCCTTTCATTGTTTCTATGCAAAACATTGACTTCCCTTCTTACTTTCTTTCACAGCACCATCTCTCTGGGCCACAGCTTTACTCATGTCTTTTCAGCCAAACTGCAAATCTATACTGTCTCTCTGCTTTACTTTCTGCTCATGAAATTCAGCATACAATTTGCTGAATGCATACATCAATATCCATAATGCAGTTTGGATATTTTGCTGTTTTGAGATTTCCTCTCCCAGTTTATTAATCAGTCCACCATCCTCAAACTCAGCCTCACGCAAAGTTTCAGGACACGGACAAGATGCCAATATGTTCTTTGCCAGAATGTAACACATGTGGCCTCTACTCCATTTTCCTATGGAGTTCTCTTTGCCCTCCCAAATCTCCTGAGTACAGTCTCTACCATATGCCTTTCTAGCCACATTCTGGCCCTTCCAATTTCCTCTCACAAAACAGTTCCAAAGACTCACAATCCATATGGTCAGACTTAGATGTAGCCATGACCCCACTCCTCTGGTAGTAATTTCTGTCTTAGCATTCTCACTGCTATAATACAAAAACACAACCAAACAACTTAGAGAAAGGAGGATTTATTTGCTCACAGTTTCCTTGGGGATTTTGGGTTCAGTCCATGTGAGGCCGGGGACCACAGATCTCAGGGCATGGCAGCAGGAAGTGAAGAGAGGGAGAGCACAAGTCTTTTCTCCTCACATCATGGAGGCTGGAAACAGGAGACAGTGAACAGGGGGAGGAAGAACCATATATATCACCCCCAGGAACCTCTCCTTAGCAGCCAAGCCCCATTTCCAACATTACTTGTTTCTTTGAGGGCTAGTAGAACATTCCAAATCCAAACCATTACAGCTATTTGTTAGATTTGCTTTGAAAACTTAGTTCTATTTGAATTCCCCAGAGCATGTGGACAAATATGTACCACCCTCATTTGACAGCAGACACTGAGGTCCCAGGGAGGTTAAATAATTTGTCCAAGATTACACAAGCACTTGATGGCAAAACCAAAAACCAAGGATAGACTGAGTGTTCTGATTCTAGATTAGAGATGTTTACATGTGGCCTGTGTGGTTGTTTCTCAACAATATTCAGCTTAGATTATTATCCTGCTAAAGGATTTTTTTCTTATCCCTGTTCTTCCGTATCAACCACACTGCCCCCAGATTCTCCTGCACGAAGCATACAGCAAAATAACAGGGCACATCCTGGAGAGGGAGGTGGGTGGGGACCAGATGCTGCCATGTTTTCTGCTGGCTCCCCTGGGGGACCCTTCTCTCCCATGCCGTTTTGACAAGTCCTCGATATACCAAATGAATAGGCTTGGCCTCTTCTGGGCCCTTTCCTGCTGGATGTTTTAAATGGTGTGCATGGGAGTGAATGACTCACATGTGGGATGGTAATGAAATTTTGGAAATGAATACCTACAGGAGGGGAGAAAAATGGCAGGCCCTGCAGCACTTGAGGATGCTCAGAGCTTATCCACCGAGGCTCGGGAATCACAAGAACTCTCAATTTAGACTGATTAAATAAGTGGGTCAGGAAATAATACAAAATACATGGCACGGTAATTTGCTTTTTAAAGAGGCTCTCTTTCCCTCTCCTCTCCCCTCTTTCCCTGTCTCCCTCTGTGACAGCCATGCACCCGGATGGATGTGCATGCTCAGTAATTCTATTACCAACACAAGATGAGCTCCTTTTCTCCTCTCTCCTATAGCCCAAGGTGGATTTTAGCATAATGACTCAGGTAACAATTTTTTGAAGAATAGTTCTTCAGATCTGAAGGGTGATTGCTTCCAGTACGTGGGCTCAAAGCATCAGCAAACATTATGCTGTTTTGTAATCCTCTGGAAGGCTCTGTCGGACTGAGCAATGCACAGTTCCGCCATGATGCAACGAGAGAGAAACCGTGGGGGAGAGAACTCGGAAGCAGGCTTGTGTGGAAAAGTACTGCCTGGGAGCAGGAGGGCTGGCTGCTGGCCCTGGCTCTGCCTCCCACCAGGTATGCCCTTTTGGGCAAGTCCCCTCACCTCCTCAGGACTCCAAGTGCTCATCCAGCCACTGAAAAACTCACCCAGATGATTGCTAAGCTCACTTCCAACTCTAACATTGTGTAAAAGGACATTTTAATTGTGTTTAGTTAACAATGTGTTGTCACATCTATTAACTCAATCTTCACGACAAGTCATCTCATGAGCTGAGAACACTGGGGCCCAGAGAGGATGAGGGATTGGCTTTGGGGCTCACAGGGCTAATAGACATGAGAGCCAGCTTTGGAAAGCAGAATTTTGACTCTAAAGTCATTTCATAATCCCAAGCTGCCTGTAAAGCAAAGATTCTCTATGCTTTTTACAATACTTTTTCTCTATGATTTTTCCTATGGTAGAAAAGTGAGATTTTTCAATGATAGTTTAAAAAGAACAAAAGGTGAGTTTTCAAGTATACCAATCTGAAATTGCGGTCAGTCAAGAGTGATAACATTCTGGGCTGGGATGTAGCTCAGTGGCAAAGTGCTTGCCTTGCAAGTACAATGCCCAGGGTTTGAGCCCCAGTACCAAAAAGGGAAAAAGAGAAGAAAAAAAAAGAGTGGTAACATTCCAAGGGCCAGACCATGAACTGCTTCTACAGGAGGGCAAACCTTGACCCTGTTGGAAGCTGAAATCCCTGTGACCTCTCTGGAAGGTACACAGTCCATGTACTCCTAAGTGTTCATTCAGCCTGGGGACATTCTCCTTATGTAATTGCATTTGGTAAATCCAGGTTCTTTTTTTTTTTTTTTTGTGTGTGTGTGTATTGGGAATTGAACCCAGAGTCATTCTACCTCCAAGCTACACCCCCGGCCTTATTTTATTTTTTTATTTTGAAACAGGGTCTTGCTAAGTTATTGAGGGTCATATTAAGTTGCTGAGGCTGGCCTTGAACCTGTGATCCTCCTGTCTCAGCCTCCCATGTACTGGTATTACAGGCATGTGTCAAGATGCCTGGCTTGGCAAATCTATTTATATTTTGGACACTCAAAGCTCATCTGCCCTGTAAAGTGGTCTTCTTAGGAAGTTCTTTCATAATTTAAAAAGTGAGAGTGTGACCACTTGGTCACATTCCTAGCCAAGAAACCGAGCAAAAGGGGGACCTCTGAGTAGGGAGACAGAGGAGACTGACCATGGAGGACAAATGGAACCAGCTCCCAGCAGTCACTGCTGCTTACCATACCATAAGGATTGAAGCATTAGCTGAGTGTTGATTGTCGAAAGCCCACAGCTGAGTCCCTGGACCAGCAAATGCCTAAACTGAAGACAGCTGCTCAACCCAAGGCTACTGCCCAATTCCACAGGTTGCCTGCATCCCCTGATTAGTCAATACAGCTGTATTCAGAATATAAGTCTGGCCCCTTTGCTGCAGCTGGGGACAACTATGCAAGGCCAGTGAAGCTTGATAGCTCCGCTGGGGTTGAGGCCTCTGTTGAGGCTACATCACACTTCAGCTTATCCCTTTGCCCAATCCTGCTACTCTCAATCTCCTATAAGTTTACTGCATCCCAGTCTCCATTTCAGAATCTGCTTTCCCAGGATCCTGACCTGCAACACACATCTTCCTTTCTCTCAATCCTGAGATGGCCGCCTCTCTAAAATCTCCATTTGTTTTTCTTTAATTGTTAACAGCAACTCTCCTGGCAAGGACCTTGGGATTGAACTCATTGTGCAGGACTGGGCATGGCTGTTTGTGAACACTGATCCATGTGTACATATAATTTTTGAAATTGGGAACTGCCTTCCAAGACAAAACCATACAAAGGATAAGTGATTTGGCAGGAGAAACAGAACGTAGAGAAAATGATGTTGCATGGTAAATTGAGAGGAAATTCCACCACATAAAAAAGTATTTCAGCCATGAAAAAATAAAGTCTATCTACCTCCTTCCTGAGGGCCCTGTCTTCGGGCCATGTGGCGTCTTCCGCAGTGTGATGAGCATGCCTTCCATCCCTCCTTGGCAAAACAGCAGCCATGGTTTCAACTGATGGTGTATTTTCTGCATGAACTCTCTACCCTAAATGTCACAGTGTTTGTGTTTGTCTTTCAGTTACCACTATGTGTTTGTTACTATGCTGTGAATTTTTCCTCCTAACAGAGAAGTAAATTCTTCAGCTATAAAATCTGAACAAGTCTGCGCAAAACTAGCTATATCCAAATCATGATGAAAACATCATAAGCTGGTTCCATAATCGACAGCATTGCTCTGGGTCTAACACTTCTAGACAACTGAATCATCTGTGCTGAGGGCAAAGCACAGCTGGATTCAAACACGGTTATTGTGCATGGGAAGTTAGGATTGGATGATGGTGTCTGACCATTTGGGTCTCTACATTTTATATTTTAGGTTGACAAATATCTAGCAAAATCTAGCAAAACAACATCAATAAAAGCCTTTCTAGCCTTTCATGGTCAGGTCAGTTCTGACATGGGTTTTGAGGAGGTTAGGTCCAAGTTACGGCATAATTCGCAGAGGGCTCAGGGATGGAAGTCTGATTTTGTAACTCTATCAAACTTGGTCTAGTTATTGCACAATGAATGTGGAAGTACTTGGGAATATGAATGGTTTTTACAAGTGTGAACTTATTTTATATATTAACCTTGGATTATATACCCACCTTCAGTATGGTTCTCCTATATGATAGGCCAGCATAGAACTCCCAAGGGATCTCTGTGGTTCCCATTGCCTTCGAAAGCACACAGCAGCATGGCATTGCCAGCTTGCTTTTCCTTTAAGGAAGGAAGCCCTGTGGGGGATAAACCTGACAGCTGAGCCCTGTGGAAGCTCTCTCAAGCTACTGCCTTGGGATGCACTGACGTTGGAATTGGACATCTGGGACTGTGGCACTAACCAGGCCAAGAAATTCCTCACAGCAAGGTGTCACCTACTAGCAGGTGCCATGTGCCGGCCCCTTGGCATCACTCATTTCCAGTTATACTTAGGAAATCTTATCCATTTTTCATCTTCTCCTGAGAGTGCCAGCTTGAAAAACAGTGTGAAAAATGCCCAAAGGATGGCCATCCCCTGCTTTCTGCCACAGAGCGGGTCCAGACAGAGTCCTGCTGGCCAGGAATACTCTCACAAATAAGCTACTGCACCAGGGGAGCAGGTGGTGAAGGAGGAGGGGGCCATGGTTCCCATATTCTTGATCCTTAGGGAAGCATTTGAAACCAAAGGAGGACTTAGATACCATCTCTCGGCTAAGCCTAACCCAGAGAGTCACGCAAGAGCTTGCTGCTCTCAATACACTGCATGACCAGCATGGTGGTTTCTGCTCTCAGAACAGTTTAACTCTTTCAGAGGTGGCTCTGTTCTTATATCTCTGCATGTTATTTCTGTACTAAAAATTCTTCTTGTGGGGAAGAGTCACGATGTTCTATAAATAGGAAATTCTGCATATGCGTTGAAGAAGTTTGGAGTACTGCATACATCGACACATTAGAGTTTTATATTGTAGAGTTGGAGTTTCCATTTTCATTTTGTGGCTAAGAGATTCTTTCCTTAAGCTTTTCAGCATCCATCAGTATTGCTTCAATTTTTATCTTAGAGGAAGAAAATGGAGTTTGTGACCTACAATAGTCTCAGCTAACCTAAATATGGTAAAAAAAGGAAATTCCATGACCTTGACATGGAGTTAGGCACGGGGAGTTGAATGTCATTTTGTGGTGTGGGTTTTCTCAGATTCTAGGAGCATCATTCCTGGGCTCCTTCAAATCGGTCAGCTCAATTAGTTCTCTAAGAAAACTCCAGAAGAATTAGAGGCAGTAGAGAAAATCAACATAGATAAAGAGACAAAGTGAATTGTAGGATCTAAGGAAATGGCACTAAAACCTGATGACCCAGAGTTCTGAGTCTATCATTTATGAGCTCACAGACTTTGGAACATTTTATTTTCCTTAGGTTCACCAGAGGAGGTAATGGAGATTAATGCCGCTGCCTCCTTCACCAGCACCCCTCCCTTGCCCCATCTATCTCACAGTTGGGCAGGAAAGATGTTTTTGCAAACTCTAAACACTTCCATGGTTGGACACATCTTGCTCAGGTATGTGCATATAAGTATGTGTAAGTGGTTTCTATTTTAATTTTCCATTTTGTTTGCCAATGGAGTAGATAGGATGTATGCATATCAGAGAAGAGAGATTGCCCATGCTGTTTATGGTGTTCATGGCAGGGTGGACATATTAGCCAATCGGTACTTCCCTGCAGACAGGGAATTTATGACCGTAGAAATTATGCCTTGGTTAGACTTTGTCCTGGGATGGGTGCTGTATCAGTCCTCAGGCAGTGAGTGACAGGTGAGCCTGTCATGAGGCCACAAGTCAAAGGCCTACTATAAGAGAAGAGTGTCAGAGGTACACAGTGGGGACTTAACATTGCCTTTTTTATTCCCAGAAAGTCCATTAGAATCTAAAATATTTTCCTTCACATGTTCCTGGACTGACAAAGCCTTAGCTTATCTTGAAAAGATTTCATAACCTAAGAGTTACTTTAATGTTTTGTTTTGATTTGTTTTGGGGTAAGAACCCTAGGGAGAAAGATATCTTCAGATGTGTTTGTTTCTTTTTCCCTCTCTCTTATTTTCTTTTTAAAATGAGCATTTTTTTTACATGAAAATCCTGGATTAAGGGGGTAGTCACTCTATGGAGAAAGATTACGGCATTCTGCAGTGGTAATTATGGAATGAGTTGCAGCCTTTGTATGCAACTTAAAAAAAATGTTTTCCCATCCACAGCAAGAAAACTATTGGATTCCAGGACTACTGTATCGGGCCAAGTTCACTGGGTATTGCTTTTAGGTGACAATTAAAGCAGTGAATAACCCTCTCCCCGGCACTGCCTAAAACCACAGTGCTAACCTTGGAAGCTGAAGCAGTTGGAATTCAACAGGCCAAATGTAAAGACAATGTATTGTGTTTCCATGAAAAAAGGCTCTCAGGTTTTCTTGTCAAGTTCAAGATCAGTAAAGGGTTAGAAACATTTCCTAAGAAATGTCTCTTTGTGAGAAAGAGAAAGAGAGAGTGTACACGCCTGAATTGTGTGACAATTAGTAACAGCAGTGTAAATTTTTACTGTTACATGTTATCTTTCGATAAACCACAAATATTAAGCCCTCACCAATTTCTTAGTTCTTGTATTTTTAAATTCATTTTATTCATAAACTTTATGTAGTTTTCTATTAGCTTTTGGATCTCCACAGAGGTTGGGTGTGTTAGGTTTCTGTTATTATGGTGAAATCTATGAGGCAACTGACTTATAAACCAACTCACAGTTTTGGAGGTTCTAGTCCACAGTCAGTCGGCCTGTTAGTTTGGACCTGTGGCAAGGCAGTTCATCATGGTGGAAAGCATGTGGTGGAGCCAAACCACTCACCTCATGGCCAGGAAACAAAGAGAAAGAAAAAGACAAAGGCCCAGGATCTCACTGTCTCCTACAAGGTCACATCCCCAATGACTTAAGACTTCCCACTAGGCCACCACCTCCCAGGCCATCACCTCCCAGTAGCACCATCCTGGGAACCAGGCCTTTAACACATGGGCCTTTGGGGGATACTCAAAATCCAAACTATAGCAGAGATGGTGGTGGTGGGCACTGTGTTGCCATTGGACCTCTTTATGGGTTGAGAAGAAATTCCTCTGGTTCAAAGGACTTTTGTTTTTGCAGGTCATAGTGAGGTTTTTGCAAAACAAAGACTAGACACCTATTCACAACAACCTCTACTTTTATTGATTTATTGTTGGTTTACTATTTCAAAAGTATATTTCTATCTGGTCATAAATTACTTGAATCAGTAGAATTTTCACTTGAACTTCTCTCTTGCTTTCCTGGTAACCAGAGCTCTTGAACTTCAGTAACATCAGTGAAGTAAGACAGCAAAGGGGCTGGAAGAGGTTGGTTTCTCTAAGTGGTTCTGTTGGGTTTTGATTTGTGATGAGAAATTACTGGCTTCTGGATAACCTGAGTTTCTACATTTTCATTTTTAACGAAACATTGCTTTTCTCACTCAACCCATAGGTATCTGTGGTACATAAAACCATTGTCTGTAATGACATAATAAAACAGGAGATGTACACTTTGAAAATGTAACCTGTCATATAAAATACTAGGAATTGTCTGTCACCACACTTTATAATATCTTGCAGTTTTTGCCTGTATTTTTGCTGACGGAGGCCTTATCCCTACGATCTTATAATTGAAAATGTTCAAAATGTTCTCACTTCAGCAGTTAGTGAACATTGAGTATCACATACCAAGAACTAAATCAGATGAGGAGCTAAAGCCTTGTTCCAACATTATAAAGAGGCCAGGGGAAAATGGGACCCAACAAGCCATGTGTAATGTGTCCCTCCAATATATCTGCAGAACTGAAAGTACCAGTTGCCTATAAAACTGTGGTCAGTGGCAGCCACCTTGGATGGAGGGGCTGGCTCTTCCCTGAGTATTTGCTTTGGGCAAATGAAAGTCAAACATCATTTGCATTTTTAATATGCCCAACTCACTCTAAGTCCACGGATGATCACCATGCGACATGAAATTTGTAACTAGCCTGTGAAATTTGGTTGCCCTCCCCTGGCCAAATTTGAGAGTGGTTGCTGGGTCTTGTCCAGTGATAGGGATGCCAACTGTGGCTATAAATCTCTGAGAGGTTGTGAAAGAGCCTCTGTGAGAGACTCTGGAAGCTCTTTTTCTGCTTGGAGACTGCAGAGAAACAGATACCAATAGTTGAACCTACCCTGTTCTGTGTATGGCGCCAGCATGAGACCTCCCCCATCCACTCCAATCTCATGCGCCATCCTTCTTCTCCCTTGCTCCCTTGCTCCTTTTCTGCTCTGTTCCCTCACCCTGACAATGCTGCCTTGGTTTTTAAAGAACATAACATTCTGCCATGAATAAAATCATTATGGTTGTTTTGAATTCCAGAGCATTTGATGGATGTGGCTGTTGGTATAAGCAACATCCTCTTCCCTTTGTAATAAATTTCCAGCCCCTCTTGGGGAAATTGACTCATAACAGGGCTGTGATGCTGAAGTGTGAGGACAGGAGATGGAGAGGGGTGTCTCCAGTGAAATTTGGAGGCAATGCTCAGAAATTCTCATTGGAACTCCTGCAAAAAGAGGGTGTTACTTACTAACTGATTTTATTTCCTCAAGATTCTCAATTCAGGGTGATTTCATTGACCTATAATCACCAAACCTTTTTCCTTTTAGTGTATCAATAGAAGTCGGTATCATTGAAATTTATGGCAGTCTAATTTTATATAATATTAAAAATGATCTAACAATGTATTAAAGTGAATCCTAAAATCAATGAAAAATTTCAAGAGAAATAAATTGGTGGCATAAAGATTCATGAGACAATTTTAAAAGAAAAGCACCTAAAATATTTTGATTTTAGTTTTTACTTTTGGGTGAAGGCAACAATGCTGTCTGAAACTTGGGAAACCATTAGTAGAGAAACGAAACAAAACAAAACAAAACAAAAAAGAAGTGGGATAAAAATCTTCATCAAATCTGTTACCCTCTACAAGAGCCAAATGTCACTTTGAAACCTGATGCCAATTCCCAAGCGGTCCAAGTTCCTGCCTTTGCTCTTTTTAATAGGCTGGCTGATTATGGAGCTAATAATAAATATAATTGAAAATCACTGTTGGATCCTTTGAAGTTTGCTGCCAAATAATGTCTTGTGGAAGAATGGAAGGGAAAAAAAATCCCCAGGGAAACTCTTCAAACAATGCTTTAAATACTCAGAATCAACAATGATGGTGTTAGATTCACCTCAAGAAGTTCATAGTGTTTATAAAACATAATATTAACTCAAGAAAACACTCTAATTCCCACCTCTAACAAATGTCACCAGGGCAGGCATTGTCCTAATTACTTAATTTCTGACTGGTATCGACTGAGGTTAATTTTTTATTCTTAAGCAAATAAAAGACGAGAACAAAGTACCCAAATTGTCAGTTATTGTCAATCAACTTAATCCATGACTTTGGAAATGAGCCGCTAAGACAAAGTGGTTCTTTAGCACAGACAATGTCATGCTGACTAGATTTTCGTTTTAGCACAGGGTTTGTGCAGTAAGTTAATAGCCTCCGGAAATGGTGCAGAGCTACAATACAGCTTTCTGGTTTTGATTATAAGGGAGAATGATTTCTGGTTTTCTGTATTATTTGCATTGTGAATGGGATTCCGTTTTTTTTCTCATTTAGATGCAGTGATCAGGTGAGAGAAATTGAGCCTGTTCCATCAAAGCCCTACTGTGACCAGAATACAAATCGCTTGATTCTGGTTCTTTGAAAAAAAAAAATACAGCCTATTTTAAAACAGAGAATCCCAGGGCAACGCACAAATGAGAATTGGAGACGGTGTTCAAGAAGCCATGCACATGTAAGATGAAGTCTCTTTGTATTGCCCTAGGCCTCATGGTAGCTGGCTGCATACCTCTGATCAATGCCTTCTCTGCACTCTGCTAAGGAGCTGAAGTTTTAACATTTAGAGTATCAATATAAATACAGCTTAAAGAGAGGCGGGTGGTGGAAGACTGTTATCCAAAGCCATTGCCATGTTCATAATCCCTAGGAGACGGCTGAGATAGGAGGCACCGGATGCAGTCTATCAGTTTCGGTAGGAGAGGCGTGAAGAGTGAGGAAACTGGTGGTGAGTTCCAGTCTCCCCCGAGAGCTAAGAAAATCACCAAAGCGCCTTTCCTTTGTTTACTTTTTCTCTCCTGAAAATGGGATGGTGATGGCGTGTACCAAATGCAAAGCTGATCGAAATCTTTGTAAAATCTTTTTTGAAGAGACAATGCCTAATGCTTAAGGATCAAAAAATGGTCCGGGGCTGAACTAGATTTTTTCAGGGGAGAGTGAAAGCTCTTATTTTATTATTATGATTTATATTTTCAATTAGTGCCTCTTCCAAGTCCCTGGCATTTCCTATGTAGAAAGTTTTTTTTTTATGCCAGTTTGGCTCTGCATTGAACACTAATTCCTCTCCCATGTGACTGTCCTAAAAATATTTGAAACAGCTGTTGTGATGCCCTTAAGTATTCTTTTCTTCAAGGTACAAGTCCAGTTCTTCCTTCAAGCTACAAGTCCAGTGCTCTTGTTATCTTAAGTTCTTCCAGTTGAGAGGGTGTCAGTGTACAAGTCCTGTTCTAATGGTGGGATTCGGGGAGCAGAATATCAGGCTCCCATTGCAGTCTGTCCATGTGGAATGTACCAATTGTTGCTCCATTTATTCAACCTACCATAGCTCTTTAAAGATAGCTGAAGTCTAACCAGATATTTTTGGAGACCACATCAGATCATTGGCTCATTTTGAACTTGGAGTCTATTGAAACCACAAGTCTTTTTCACACATGCTTCTGCTAAGCCACCGTGTGTATATCGCTATATATAGTTATTATCTGTTGAGTGCTTATTATGGGCAAGGCAATGTGCTAAATGCTTTGCATCTTTCGCATCTCATTTAATCCTCACATCAATCCAACAAGGCAGTAAGTATCCTTAGCTCCATATTGTGGGTAGGCAGAGGCTCAAACAAGTAGAGACTTTCCTAAAGAGGTCTAACTCCAAAGCAAGTGTTCTTGAACTTGATATTAGTCTGTCTATATTCTAATGTGATGTTTTCATTGCCGATCTCTCTGGAAAGGGGAAAGGGGGATGCAAAGAACCCAATATCAAAGAGCAAAACTATTAAATAGTTATACCTGTTCATAATTTTAACCTGCTGAGACCTTTTTAGAGCCCAATCTTATTAACAAATGCATTAGCCATACCTTAAAGCTTCATGTCACCAGTGGATTTCATCAACCACCATAATTCGCCAATTTTTTTTTTTTGGTACTGGAGATTGAACCGAGGGGCATTCTACCTCTGAGTTAAACCCCTAGCCTTATTTTTATTTTGAAACAGGATTTCGCTAAGTTTATGAGGGTCTTGCTAAGTTGCTGAGGACAACCTTGAACCTGCAGTCCTCCTGTCTCAGCCTCCCAAGTATTGGGATTACAGGTGTATGCCACCATGCCTGGCTCTAGTACACCAATTTTAAAAAAGATTGCAGCCCTGAACAACTCTAGTTGTCTTCCTTAGTTCTCCTCAGCCCTAATAAACAGGCCTAAAGATTAGGAAAAAAAAATACAACCAGGTCAAGAATGGAGCCCCCAATCCACACCAGAACCTCCACCATGGTTGGCAGTGATCATCACTAATAAGTTATGAGTCCTTTGTACTGGGGCTTGGCTCCCATTTTTCCTTCTCATCCATCATGCTGAATCTATTGCTAAAATTCTTAAAGCAGAATTCTTAAAGCATGCTTCTATTGGGTCTAGCATCATTGCCACAGAGAGCAAAAGAAGGCCAGTCTGGCGGGAATTGTTGGTTTTAACTGATCATCATTTCCTATGCTAAGGAAGCAAGAACCAGCCCTAATTCTCTATTCTAGACTCTGGTCTAGGACTGATCAGGGTCATCAAGTTCTAGTTTATAGTATTGACCTTCTCCTTTTTGAACATTTGTTCTACATGTGACCATGTTTGGTTTTTTTCTTTCCCATTCTCAACATTCTTGAAAGATCAGTCACAGTGGTTGGATACCCTCATGGACAGGTTATTTTTGTGTCTTGGAAGGTATTTTGTTTTTCTTGGTAAGGAGATTTGAACATATTGAGTACATATTACCATATTTGTTGAAAAATTTCTGGGCTAAATAACAGTTTTATTTTTACAAAGAAGACAGAAATAAAATAGAAATAAAATGAAAATTAAGTAGATATATAAGGTCTTTCATTTGATGATCTGCGTTTTATTCCATTTCCTTTTAAACTATTGTGATGCTTTTGTTCTATCAGTAAAGCTGGCTAAATCATTACTTCTCAGTTTTGGATCTCCTTAAAAACTAGTATTCAAAGGTATGCAGACACCCTTCTGATGTGATTTTTTAAAGAAATAAGGTAGCAACATGGGACATATTACTAGTATCCCTTGGAAAACAATAGGAGGTAGACTTCATATTATAAACTTTACAGCATTGACTGGATATTTGCAAACTTTAACACACAGGATAACTCAGCTGAATGGAGTGAAGAGAGCTCTTCAATTTTTCTGTAATCAGTTGTTAATAAATAATAGCTCCTTTGATTTTTCTACCAGGCTCTTACAATATTTAACTCAGGTCTAGTATAATGATTTAAACTGTCTCTATAGGAAATAATGTTATTGAAATGAAAAGTCTCTGAAGTTTGTTTTATATTCTGCTTCTTCTTCCAAGATGTCATCCAAGGTGTGGGGAAGGACTTGTATATCATCATGGCATTGTGAAAAACTGGGATTCTTGGCCTCATTTTGGTTTTCTGTTTGTACTGGTTTATTCTTTTTTTTTTTTTTTTTGGCGGTACCGGGGATTGAACCCAGGGGCGTTTTTACCTCCGAGCTACACCTCCGGCCCTATTTTTTATACTTTATTTTGAAATCAGGTCTCACGAAGTTGCGGAGGGCCTCACTAAGTAGCTGAGGCTGGCCGCGAACCCGGATCCTCTGGTCTCCGTCTCCCAAGTACTGGGATTATAAGCGTGCGCCACCACGCCCGGCCTGTACTGGCTTATTCTTGATTGACTTCTAAAGTGATGGCCTAGGCACACTGGATTTTGGGTTTCTGAGATCTCTGGTGGCCTCAGAGTTCCTATATATGACCAGCACTTGTGATCCATTCTCTTTTTTAAAAAAAATATGTTATTGGCGAATTGTAATTGTACATGATAATGAGATTCATGCTAATACTTTTGTGTATTCACATAACATTTTTTGGTCTGTTTCCTTCCTCATACCTCCCCAGTCCCCTCCCCTCTCTCCCCCAACCTCTTCCACTACTCTGCTGGTCTTTCCTAATTTTCATGAGGTCCCTTTTCTTTCTTTCTTTTTTTTTCTCTAGCTTCCACATAGGAGAGAAAACATGGGGTCCTTGAAAATATGGCAGATCAGAGGAACCCACAGCATCATCGTAGCTCCCCAAGAGGAAGAGGCGGTCCATTCTTTTGATTTTCATGTGACCAGAAGGTCAGGCCATCTCCCCCTAATGACTCAACTTTCAGCTCTCTCAGGAGGCAGGCCGAGGGTTTCTGTGAGTTCTCCATTCAGTTGCCTAGACTGGTGGTTCAGCCCAGTCTTTGTTCCAAGGTCAGCTTCTCCTGCTACAGTGGGTTTCATAGCCAGGCATGGTTCCATATTCATCTAATGCAGGTACTGGGGTTAGCTCATGAGTGCCAATCAGATGTCTCTTGGTGGGATCTTGCATTTTGACTTCTACTCCCAGAATTCAACATGAGAACTGCTATGGTTTGAACGTTTTCACCAAAACTTACATGGCAATTTAAGCGTTGCTGTGAGGTATTAAGAGGGTGGAAACTTAATCCAACTAAGTTATTTGGAGTGGGACCTTTGGGAGGGGATTAAGGGTAATGAAGACATGAGTGTGGGATCCTAATCCAATGAGACCTTGGCTTTATAAGAAAAGGAGGAAGCCGGGCGTGGTGGCACATGCTTGTAATCCCAGTACTTTGGGAGGCGGAGACCGGAGGATCCGGGTTTGCGGCCAGCATCAGATCTCTCTCTCTCTCTCTCTCTCTCTCTCTGTCTCTCTCTCTCTCTACTTAGGCCCTCCGCAACTTCGTGAGACCCGGTTTCAAAATAAAGTATAAAAAATAGGACCGGGGGTGTAGCGCGGAGGTAGAACGCCCCTGCGTTCAATCCCCGGTACCGCAAAAAAAAAAAGAAAAGAAAAAATAAAAAAAAAAGAAAAGGAGGAAAGGCCTGAGGTAGGCTCCTCAGTCTCTCTTTCCATGGCATATCCTGCACAACCTTGGGACCCTGCAGAGCTCCTACCAGCAAGAAAGACCTCAGCAGATGTGGCCACCTGATTTTGAATTTCCCAGCCTTCAAAACTGTGAGATGAATATACCTCTTTTTCTTATAAATGGCCCAGTCTATAGTGTTCAGTTATAACAACAGAAAGCAGACTAAGACAGGAACCTAGGGAAATGCCCTTGCCTCTGGTGCTCCCCTCCGTGTATCTAATGTTCCCATTCCTGCAGGCCAAGGCACAGGGAAGAAAAGGCAGGAATAAACCTCACTGTTGGCCCCTCTGCCTTTTCTCATTTCTCCTCTGTCCCCTTGCCAACTTCTCCAAGGCAGGAAAAAGAGCCGGCATTCCTTTGGTTTCCCCAACTTTATGACCTATTTTTTGTAGCTCCAGCTGAGCGATCATGGTGGGGTGAGCATTTCCTGTATGGTGTAGTCATTCTTTCTCTCTGAGCAGAGTCCACAGAGTTCAGATGCTGATAGGCTGATAGGGAAGACAGAAGAATTTGAATAGCTTTGTCCCAAGGCAATGAATGGCCTGACTTTCACCATTATCCTCCTGCTGATTTTTGTCATGGGGCATGTATGTCCTTCCTTACTGTGACTCTATATGACCTCTGTTATGAAGCACCTGGTGCGGGATGGGGCACTTAGATTATATCCTTCTCTATTTCTGGAGAATTGCCTTCATTCACTCAGGGCAGACAGGCATGATTACTATTAGACAAGGAAACAGAGAATTCCAGTATCTCTTCTTTGGATGATTAGAAGTTTACAGTGAATGACTCTGCTACTCTTGGTAGTGACTTGCTGGGTGGAGAAGTCAGACCTCCTTACTTCAAATCCTTTCTCCTGCCTTAAGCCACAGCCATTCCTCTTGAATCACATGCACCGAGCTAGGGCTCATGGAAGCGAGCCTTCAGAATTCAAACACATTTCCCAAGAGTAGCAGAGTCATTCACTGGAAACTTATATGGCAAAGTAAGCTGACACTAGGAAAGGAAGTGACTATAAGTTGCCTAGTGTACCCCTATCACTTTTGACCTTTTTTCATATATACTCTGCCAGTTGCCTCTAAAAATATAAACCCACTGATTCCACAGTTCTAGAGCCACATGACTGTAACCCAACTCCTGGGTCAAGCAGAGAAAGGGAAAATATTCCTCTCACTATCCTGCCTCTCCTATCAGAGGGTAAGCAAGGCCAAGATCAGGGGTCTTACACATGCTAAGTATGCATTCTACTACCGAGCTACACCTCCAGTCCCATTTATTTCTTTTAAATTGTTAAAATCTGTGTTTGGTCTACATGTAATAATAAAGAAGTAGGAGATTTTCCCTCTATTATTTCCAACCATTACCAACCCTTTGGGTCTGCTGAACCATGTCCCCTTCTGGCAGTCTGGGTCACCATCACTGGGTCTCTTATAGCCCCAGGAACAACATCCTCATGAGGCTGGAATTTTACCTTTAGCCAGGAGTGTGCAAGGCCCCTGTGTCTATCTATCTCAGTATCCTGCAACATCTGAATTCATCTTAGAACTGGCAAGGCCTGAAGTCAGCTCCCAGGTTACTTGCAACCGACCTAAACTCCTGAGGAAATGAAATCTGAGGTGCAAGGACACCTATGTTTTTCCTTGAAGTAAATTTGTAAACATTGATAATGACCCCAGGTTACATTAAGCAGACCAAATCTCAGGAGTCTATGTAAGGTAGCGAAGATACTTCCTTCTTCTATTTAGGAAGGAAGGGCGTTCCCTACTCTCGCCTTTAGGGGAGGGGAGGGCAGGATTTGAGATAACGGCTCAGCTACCCTCAGCTGCCAATCTAGAGCACATTATTTGCTGTTGGTATAAATCTGTTCTTTTCATGTCTCCCTTGATGCTGTTTTTTTTTTTTGACTGATTGTGGAAGGGAGGAGGAAAATATAGTTACATTTTCATATTTTTCTTTTTTGGCTTATCTTTAACCTCTCTCTTCTCCCTACTCATACTTCTTTCCTTTCAGACAAATCTCATGGATACAATTGAATATCATCATGAGGTCCTGCTTGACGACTCTAACCCATGGTGAAATTTTGTTGATTTATTAATTGCTTACTCGTTCACTCACTCTTTTTGATTTTAAAATATTTATTGAAGTACAGTTACATACACTAAAATGCGCAGTTCTTAGATATGTAATTTTATGAGTTTTGAAAAATGTGTATACCCAGGTACTCAACACCACAAACAAGACATAGAATATTGCTATAATCCTTCCTAGTCAATCCCTATAATCTGATTTCTATGCTGTAGGTCAGTTTTCCCTGTTCTTAAAGTATGTACTTGCTTTGTGTCTGACATCTTTCATTCAGCACAATGTTTTACAATGTTTTGAAATTAATCCATATTGTGTTTATCAGTAGTTCATTTCTTTGTATTGCTAATAAGAATTTCATTGTATGAATTTATTACAATTTGCTTATTCATTTTCTCACTGTGAGAATGTTGGAATCATTTCTAATTTTTTTCTATATGAATAAAGTACCAAGAAATATTCTTGTGTAAGTTTTTTGTGGCCATTTATTCTCATTTCTCTTGTGTAAATACCTAAGAGTGGAATTGCACAGTCATAAGCCAGGTGTATGCTTAACTTTATAAGAAACTGCCAAACTGTTTTTCAACATGGTTGCACCATTTTAAATTTCCACCAGCTGTGACCATTGGTATGGCCAGTCTTTGTAAATCTAGCCTTTATAAAGAGTAGGTAGTGTGAGAATATAATCATATCTTTTCTGTCAAAGGAGGTAGTTTCACTTGAACGGCCATTGAAGCTGTTAACTCCTGCCAATAGAAGTTCAGCGCAGAAGGAGCCTTGCGTTAGGGATATAAGACCCACTGGGTTCTTTGTGAAGTGTGCTCTCTCACACATCTTTGGGCATCCTTTTTTGCAAAAAAGTAAAATCACCTTGCCAAGCAATTTTCGAACACGTGTCGTTTCTTTAGACGCCGTGAAAAGTTATTTCTAACAGTAGTAAGCCAGGCATGGTGGTACATGCCTGTAATCCCAGTACGTGAGAGGCTGAGGCAGGAAGATCACAGGTTTGAGGCCAGCCTCAGCAATTTAGCAAGACCTTCAGCAATTTAGTGAGACCCTATTTCAAAATAAAATAAAATAAAATAAAATGGGTCTGGGGGTGTAGCTCAGAGGTAGAATACCCCTGGGTTCAATTCCCATTACCAAAAACAAAAACACCAAAGAGTATGTAGTAGTATATCACTGTGATTCTAATTTGCATTTTCATGTTGGATAACAAAGTTGGGCATCTTGTCATGTACTTATTAGCCTCTATGTATTCTTTTTTATAAAGTTATCTGTCCAAGTCTTTTGACATTTTAAAATTAGGTTATCTTTTTATTACTGATTTATAATAGTTCTTTTCATATTTTGTGTATAAGTCTTTTGTGGGATATACACACAGACACCTATGTATATGTGTCTCAAATATTTTCTCCCAAATCTGGTAATCTTTAATGAGAAGAAGTCAAATTTATCAATTTTTTTGCATTCTCTAGCCAATCTTTGCTAATCCTATGTTTAGAATATATTCACCTATGTTTTCTTATAGGAGCTTTCTAGTTTTAGCTTCTATGTTGGAGCCTGCATTTCATCCTGAATAACTTTTGGGTACAGTGTGAGGTGAGGGTCCAGGCTCTATTTTTTTTTTTTTTTGGTTATATAGGTATTCAGTTGTTCCACTAAGTGTTGAAAAGTCTTTCCTTCTATAAATTTTATTGACATAGTTTGTCAAAATTAATTAACCACGTATGTAGTCTATTTCTGCATTTCCTATTGAGTTCAAGTGATCTACTTGTCTATATTTATATTCATATTCAAACTTCATCCATTGCTCTAACTTTATGGTAGGTTTTATTTATTTATTTTTTTTGCGGTACCGGGGATTGAACCCAGGGGCGTTCTACCTCTGTGCTATACCCCCGGCCCTATTTTTTATACTTTATTTTGAAACCGGTCTCACGAGGTTGCAGAGGGCCTCACTAAGTAGAGAGAGAGAGAGAGAGAGAGAGAGAGAGAGACAGGGAGAGAGAGAGAGAGAGAGAGAGAGAGAGAGAGACAGGGAGAGAGAGAGA